>CM060326.1:740518-770518 GCA_030674155.1 Stramonita haemastoma | reverse complement strand
TAATCGATTAGGTTGTACTCTACGCTTCCAACCCCAGTGTCAGCTGGGCTCCAAAGATAAAGAAACCTGCATGCAATGTTCATCGAGTAATGAAAAGTAGCATCCATCGAGTATATGAAGCTTGACTGTGTGGTCCCACTATCCCCACAGACCCCACGGCAAACTCACTCTGGAAAAGAGCCAGCAGCAGTCTCTAAGAAAACCTCTGACAAGTACGGGATTTGAACCCATGATCTTCCATTCAGGCATCAGTCAGGGTGCTCTGGCATTGTCTCTCAGAACTAAGGACTGGATGGTGATACCAATACCTCAGAATGCAGACTTATCTAAAATCTTTCTAGAGGACTGAGTCAGTATTCACGTTACTTCCACGCAAAAAAAACAACCCCATCTAATCAACACCTCAAGAGAGATTCCAAACAAGCACCCTCGGTTACAGTTCGATCACAAGAACTGGACTCTAACCACGAGACTTTTCCCGCCAATTTTCCCAGCACAGCATCAAAGGCTGCGCCCTGCTGTTATTGAAGGCCACTCAGCTCTGCAGCGGACCGCGCGCTGAGGACCAGACCGAGGTGAGGGCCCTTGTGTCAGGGATGTCTCGCTGCCGCTCTTTGTCTTCAGCCTGGGCAGGCGGGGATCTGACAGGGAGGGCAGCTGCTTATCCGCGGCACTGGGTCCACAAGGGGCGCTGAGAGGCAGGGGCGGGGCTGAGGGGGCTTCAGCTGTTTCCTCACGCTCCTCTCGCTGTCTCCTGCCACTGCGCCATTGCTGGGGTTATGTCAGGCTGCATGCCGGAGAAAAGAAACAAATAGAGTTGTGTGTGTGTGTGTGTGTGTGTGTGTGTGTGTGTGTGTGTGTGTGTGTGTGTGTGTGTGTGTGTGTGTGTGTGTGTGTGTGTGTGTGCAGAAGAGAGAGAGAGAGAGAGAGAGAGATGTGTGTGTGTGTGTTACTGAATACTGAACACTGAACAGTTTTATTGTACTTCGGCCCTGGTCCACTGTACAACACATGGTTGGGGCAGGGGGGAGGTAGACATCATAGCAGAAATCTTGTTAATCCTTTTTGCACTCCCAGTTCTGCAAGAACACAGAAACACACTAATTTTCTTCTAGTTACCATCATCCCCATCATCCCCATCATCCCCATCATCATCTTCATCATCTGCACGAGAGAAAGAAAGAGAAAAAGAAAACACTGAACACAGAGTGAAAGAGAGAGAGAGAGACAGACAAACAGACAGATAGACACAAACAGACTGATCGACAAAACTAGAGTGCTGGCACAATTTCGCCTGCATACCAAGACATAAGTGCATGGTAACTCTTGAAATTCCTAGAAATTGTTGACACTTGTTTCTTTGCAAAACACATCATCTTCTCGCTGTTTATTGCTGGGGGATGGGGAACAGATACAAATGGGAAGGGAGGCAATCACAGAGAAAAATACACACATACAGATATCATATAGAAAAGAGAAAATAACAGTCAAAAACGAGACAGACAGACAAACAGACAGGCATACAGAGACAGACAAGATAGACACAGACTGAAAGACACTTAGAGATGGACGGAGACAGAGACAGGCAGACAGACAAACAGATCATATTCAAACCAGGGCTAAAGGCGGGGAGAAATACAGAGAGAGAGACAGACAGACAGCTAGGGAAATAGGCACGCAGACTGGTGATGAGACAGAGACATACAGAGAGAGACAAAAACAGAGACAGAGAGAGCCAAAGACAAGGAGAGACAGAAACAGAGGCAGAGCGAAATAGGCAGGAAGACAGACTGATGACAAGAGAGAGAGACAGACATTTTTTTTTTATTCATTTTATTCTTTTATATCGAGGATAACAGAATAAGCAATCATGTGCTTTTTTTCATCCGGTCCCCGTGTGTATGCAGTTTTGTAAATCTTGTCATCTGTTCCCACCGGCACACGATGGCCTACTCTTACGAAAAGCGGAACAGGATTTAACGTGTGCGCAAGATGTTCTGCGTGCGTTCAGACAGACAGACAGACAGACAGAAGAGAGAGAGAGAGAGAGAGAGAGAGAGAGAGAGAGAGAGAGAGAGAGAGAGAGAGAGAGAGGGTAGGTGGAGGGGGAGGGGCAGTTATAGACACTGGCCTCCAGTGTGTTGAAATAGAATATTCCAGAGTTTCCGCCGTGTGTTCCAATTTCCATACAGCACCCTCACCCACGCCTGTCAGGGAAAAATCAGACGTAAAAATACATCATCCACAAGACACTGTCTGCTTCACAACCAACAAATGAACACTTTCCTCTGTCTGCCTGTCTGCCTGTCTGCCTGTATGTATGTATGTATCTCTCTCTCTCTCTCTCTCTCTCCTCTCTCTCTCTCTCTTCTCTCTCTCTCTCTCTCTCTGACTCTGTCTCTCTGACTCTGTCTCTGTCTCTGTCTCTCTCTCTCTCTCCTAGTTATTTTTTATAGACAAATTCAGTTAACATATATATATGCAAATGTCTCATCCTTTATATAGGAAGATGTATTCTCCCTTTTAATTCAGAAGGGACTGGTGGTGGGGGTAGTGGTGGGGTTGGGGTGGTATTATGTGTGAGGGGTCAGACAGGGGGAGGGGGAGGTATGAATGGCAGTTTTCTACCATTGGCGAACATGTTCTTTTTTCACACGTGTCTTCAAATCCGAAAGGTGCAGCACTGTATTATTTTCAAAATGACAGCCTTTCGTCTCTTGGTTAAACACATCACCGTCGACGTCAAGTAAACACAGTATATCCGGAACTAGGATTTTCAAAATAATTGCATCATCTACTTTCTAAAACCGTTCAACTTCAATCCCATGAGCCTATGAAGTCATGGGTTGGAATCTCGTTGGTGCCTGCTGAAGTAAGAGTGGGATTTTTTACGATCGCAGGATTGTGAAGTTTAATTATCTTTTTCTTATCTGTTTTTCTTTTATTATTGAGAAAAAAGTAGTGAGGAAAAACAAGTGCAGGTACCAACTTCTCAATCATTTTCAAAATGACCTTTCCTAGATTTAAATATAATTTAAAAAATGAAATAAATTCTAGGAAATAATGTCTTTCAGTGGCAGCATTGTAGGCATTGCTGAGTAAAAACCATGCCTTTGGCGTGACCTGACTCGAGTTTCGGCTACTGGATGGGCCCTCATCAGAGGTCCCCGCGGTAATTGAAACTCCACCTGCTGTGGTACCTTACAGCAAGACACTTTTCAGAATTTTAAAGTGTCAATTGCATTCAAAGGAATATTTGATATTCCTGTGGCCTTTTGAAGCTGCCCTCAAAAGACGATATTAAAAAGAGAAAGAAAATATGCTTAGAATATATGTTGGGGAAAAAATGAATAAGACAAAATAAACACCTAGTGAATCTTTGTGCCTTAAGTTTGGGGATCCTATTAAAGGATGCAAGGGAGGTCATAAAGTTTGTATCCAGCCAAGTGGTCAGTCTTAGCTGGATAATAACCCAAACATTGCAATACACTTTAAGTGCATGCACAGGCAAGAGAAGTTGGGGAAAAAATATAAATGGCCTACACTTGGATCTACTAGAGATGCAATTCCCACTTGACCACAAAGTATTATTGAGGAAAAAGTAGTGAGGAAAGACAAGTTCAGGTACCAACTTCTCAATCATTTTGAAAATGACTTATCAAAGATTAAAAAAAAAAGAAATGAAAATAAATTCTAGGGAATAATGTCTTTCAGTGGCAGCATTGTAGGCATTTCTGTTTTTCTTTTATATCAATCCCTTTCCCACTTTCTCTTCCATTTTAGTTCTCTCTCTCTCTCTCTCTCTCTCTCTCTCTCTCTCTCTCTCTCTCTCTCTCTCTCTCTCTCTCTCTCTCTCTCTCTCCTCTCTCTCTCTCTCTCTCTCTCTGCGTGCGTGCGTGCGTGCGTGCGTGCGTGTGTGTTTGTGTGTGTGTTCTCACACACAGACGTATATAGGTCAAAACCAAGAGCTAAGAACGGCACAGTCAAAGGCCTATCTGTATAAAAGACAACACCTTCAAAACACATCGGTGCTCAGTTCACCCACATATAACACAGCATAACAACCACTACCTTATATGACTATCGCAAAGTTTAACGATACCTTATTAAGAATTGAATGTCCTCCCATCCAACCTAAGAAAATTTTCCACTGCAAAAGTTTCCAACCATTGCTTCGCTATTCCCATGCAGGCACAAGTCACTTAACTCATTACATAACTTTTGAATTGATCGGCCCTAAGTTTCTGCACCTCGCAAAAGAACCGTTTGATATTGTTCTGCACCGTATACCATTTTCAGCCTCGGCAGATTTCTCTGCGTTTGATATCAGCTGCTCTCCCTGGGTAGATCGTGTTGTCTTCAATGCAGCGCCACCCGAAGTGGGTTTTTTCAACTTAGTTCTTACCTGCGGGTGTACTTTTTTTCCTACAAAGGTAACTTTTTTCTAAAGATATTGTCAAGAACAGTCCTGTTGTTTCCATGTATTATTTTAACATGCTCTTAATGCGTGTTGCAATTAGGACTCATGATCATGTCATCAAGACTAGCATCTTATGCTTGATCAGGGCGTTGATACCAGGAAGAAAAGAAGAATTGGTTTTATACTCCGTTTAAATGTGTTTATATTTGCACAGTTTTATTCTGAGGTTAAAATGTGACGAAGGTAACAGCCCCGATATGGCCTGTGTAGTCGGCGGGGCTATAAACAGCATGATTGGATTGGATTGGACTAGCGTCCAGAATGGCATTCATGGGTCAGAAGAGGAGGACAATGCAGATCCAGACAGATATCTGATGAATACCGTAAAAGGACACGGTGAAAGTGTAAAGGGAGAGTTTGATGTGTTGTCTTTTTCTTCTGATGTGTTTCTATTCCATGGCTGATTTTGACGGATCTGGGGGGGGTACATCTCTGTCTTTCTGTCTATGTCTGTCTCTATCTATGTCTGTCTCTGTCTGTCCGTTTCATCTCTCTCTCTCTCTCTCTCTCTCTCCTCTCTCTCTCTCTCTCTCTCTCTCTCTCTCTCTCTCTCCTCTCTCTCTCCTCTCTCTCTCTCTCTCTCTCTCTCTCTCTCTCCCCCCCCCTCCTCTCTCTCCCCCTCTTCCCTCTCCTTCCCTCCCTACTCTCTCTCCCTCCGCCCCCGGTCTGTCTGTTTGTCTGTCTGTCTCTTGGGTTTTTCCCATTGACATATTCTTTTTGATGACGCTGCGTGACTAGAAAAGCAAGAAAAAGAAATACAGCAAACAAAGAAACAAAAGAAAAAGCAAATCGAATAAACAAAAAGAGTAAAGCAAAAAATAAATAAACAAACAAAAACTAAAAAAAAAAGTAATAATCTGCAATGCATGCAGTGATGCCGGCAGCGATCAATAGCAGCATCCTTGTTTATGTAGTCTACAAGCTGTGAGCGGCACATGCAATCCTGTCAACAGCACCACAGCATGTCTGGCTGTCTGTCTGTCTGTCTGTCTGTCTACCGAGCCTTCCAGCAAACGCCTACCTCCCTGTCGTTACAGAAAAGCTGTCTGCACCCAAGTGGAAGAGAAACTAAAGTGGAGGAGTTGCTTTAAGTATCAGTTGCATAGGGTGGTTTTTGTGTTACAATTATTGTTGTCTGTTTATTTCGAAACTAAGAAGTGGAAGTTAAAGGCTGTGGCAGAGGTGATGGTGACCTGTACTCCCTGACCTACTGTCCTCACCCGTTCAGAGTACGAGGGGGAAGACTAAACACATCGTCTGTGAGAGCAGACACATGGCTGACACGTCTGTGAGAACTGACTTTTCCTTTAGAGGTAACATTGCTACTAACTCCCCTCCCCCCAAAGTCCTTTGGATGATAGTATAAACCGAATTACAGTGTTTGAACGCATAGGTAGTATCTGTGAAGACGTTTACAATACCATCTACCTTTCCTTGAAAAGTAGGCCAGCTGTGGCCCTTGGGATGGATGCCTGGAGATGAACCAGTATGCACTTTGTTGATTGGAGAGAGGTGGGCTTTGGTAGGTTCAACTTGCCTGAGACACATGGCGTGAACAGTTCAGTGCCTTGTTTATTCACTCCTCAAAGATCCAGAGCGGAAAGAGTATCAGAGATGACCTGCCTTCAGCGCAGCAGCAGACTGAAGTCTTATTCCAGTGTACATCAGTCTGGATAGCAGTCACCTTAAGTAGGTCTTTATTGATTGAACAGTTGCAAGACACTATCATGCGTCTCTCGAATCCACGATTAAAGTAGTTAACTTGATGCCGGTAAGTGTTATGAATCGCTGGGGTACTGCACTGAGTTCTTTAAGCTGTGTCTCTTGGGCAGGTTAAACCTGACGGAGCCTGCCTCTTCCAGGTTACAGGGTGCATGTTTGTAATTAATGTTCGTCATATCCATACACCGCCTTCAAATGCACTTTTTTCTGTGTCAGATGGAGTTTTAAATTGATGTGGGAGATTACTTTTCTGCATGCGTTGACGGAGGGTACCTCAGGTTAGTCTCATCCAAAGGACTTTGAAGGGAATGACCTTAATACTGATGGTAAGTCCATGGGAAAAAATCACGTCAAAAGGAAATCTAGTCAAGAGTTGAAATTGCACCCTGCGTTACCGCCAGACCCCGGTTATAACAATGGTCTTTTCTTTTTTACTGCTCATCTTCTGTGATGTACGTTTCATGCTGTTCCCACGCCGCTCATTTCAGTCTCTCTACCTCGTTATGACTGTGGAACCAAGAATACGACCTTTTGAAATAATAAATCCTTACAGTTCCAGTTCCGGCAGACATTTTTGGCAGGCAATATCTTTAACAAAAAAGAATTCACTGAATCAGAATAAGTATACAACATACATACACACACACACACATACATACATACATACATACATACATACATACATACAACATACACATACATACACACATACATACAACATACATACAACACTGCATGCAGCATGCATACACACACACACCACATACACACACCACACACACACGCACGACGAAGAGAGAGAGAGCAAGAAAGAAAGAAGAGAGAAGAAAGAGAGAGAGAGAGAGAGAGAGAGAGAGAGAGAGAGAGAGTATTGAACACATCTATAAAACAGCAGTGTAACAGGAACGTGATTTTCTCAAAGAAAGAACAAAACAGAAACAGAAAACTTGGGGGAAAGTTTTGCTTCCAAAAGTGATGCCAGTGACCTAAGGCTATCTATCATCTGGCAAGAATATTTCCAGAGAGTTGTCAGTCACTGACTTGAAACTGGGTCAGTCGGGGGCGGTGGTAACAAATAGGATTGGCAGCAGACAGACAGACAGACAAGACAGACAGACAGACAGACATACATCTGGCCACTACCTGAATGGAATGTGGCAATCCAGCGATGGAGACTGGAATAGTAGCTGGTCTACTTTTCTGATAGGATAAACTGCATGGAAACAGAGGGGCACCAGATCAGGAGGAGGGGGCGGCTGAATGGATTAGTGTCAGGCTCCTTATCTGACGCTAACTGAGGGTGCAGGTTTGAGACTGCACTTAGGTTTATGCTTGAGGGGTTTTCCCCCTTGAGGTTAACACTGATGCTGACACCACTTCTGAAAGCCCTGTGAATAAGACTGAATTGGTGTCTCATATGAAATTTAGTTTGTATTCACGTTTAAATTCCATCCACGTCCACCTTGTGTAGAAGAGTGAGGTGGATGACACCAGCATACCCAGCATGCACCCTTCCACCGAGGAATGGATGAGCTCCACCACATCCAACATGCCCATAACACACTGCCTGAAAAATCTGGTGCTCTGCTCACGCCAGTTAATTATAAGAGAAGTTAACGTAGACTACAAAAAATCAAGAATCAGTTCTACTAATTATAACTTTTTTTGTCAAACAGTGAACAATGAGTAAAACTTGGGAACAAAGTTTTTCGGATTAGGGGGGTTTTGGGGTTGTTGTTTTTTAAGCGACGCCAGTGACCACGAAGTAATTCTCTTAAGATTGATACATCAAGAAACTTTCGGGACACAGACTTCAAATTCGGTCAGTTTGGGGGTGGAGGCGGTGGGAGTTAACAAATAGGTTTGGCAGACAGCAACGTATGGCCACTTCATGAATTCAGTGTTGCAATTCAGTGCTTGAGTTGTGAATATGAATGGGTCCCAGATTCTTGTCAGATAAGCAGAACCAGAGCACTGGAGGACTTGGGGGAGGAGGGGGGCGTACCTAGATGGACAGTGTTAAGTTTATAATCTAGCAATAACTGACGGTGCAGATTCGAATTTCCAGTGAGGTGTTTGAGTGGATTGTTTTCTTTGGTTGACAATGGAGATAACTTAGCTCCCCTGAGATGCCTTATCTGATACGAGAACCAAGGTCTCATGTGCAGAGCATCTTGTGCACATGCCCAGTCCCCATCCTGCTTTTGTAGAAGACTAGGCCGGCCATTGCTGGTGATAGGATGACACCAAAACACGGACTTGCACCTGCAGCACATGCGACTGCCTGGAGAGGGAGGGTGTACACTATGGATGGCCTTTTCATGTGCACTACACGTACTGCTGGCCGAGAAAATTCAACCCAGTGTTGCAATGACTTACCAAAGGGTGTAGACAGAAGTCAACTCAGACTTCAGCAGTGCAATTAGAATACATTTTCTTTAAAACAATGAAGAAAAAAGTGAGAGGAACTTTGGGATGAACTTCTACCAAAAAAACAGAAACAAACTGTAAAATAAGAATAAAATACAGTGAAAAAGAACAGGAGCACTGGGTGGGGGAAGGAGGAAAATAGACTAGTGAGTGGGTAGAACACTGTATTCGTAATCTGAAATTAACTCCAATTGCAGGTTCCCGTCTCTGCTGAGGTGTATGTTGAGAGGATGTGTTCCCCTGGAGTTAACAAAGGTACCGATCCCACTCCGTTTTAATAAAAATCCTTAGGCATGTATGACTGTAAACCAAGGTCTTGTGTGCACAGCATGTTGTGCAAACGTTACCGTCCCACCCACCTTCCAAAGAATATGCCACGCTATAGCTGGTGGTACGATGATACCAGCATACCTAGCATGCACCCTGGGAAGGAATGGACTCTGCCAGATTCACCTTGCCCGTGATGCACTGCCTGAACAATTCTATGCTGTGCCTGCCCCAAGGATCCTTCACAAAGTTAGGGAAGAGTCCCCATAGACCACAGAAACAAAACAGCAGAGCGACCAGATTATAACAGGCTCTTGTCCAACAAGGAAGAAAAGAAAAAAAAGAAACTTTGGGAAAAGTTACACTGAAAAAAGTGTATAAGAAGGAAATGAGCACTGCCAAAAGTCTAGAAGTAATTCTCAAAATTCTTATATTTCTTTTTATTTATTCTTTTATATCGAGGATAATGGAGTAAGCAGTCATGTGCTTTTTTTTACATCCAGTCCCCGTGTGTATGCAGTTTTGTAAACCTTGTCATCTGTTCTCACCGGCACACGATGGTCTACTCATACGAAAAGCGGAACAGGATTTAATGTGTGCGCAAGATGTTCTGCATGCGTTTGAACAAGGAATCTCGATTTATAGTCTAATCCGAAGGACTTTTCGGGAGAGTGGAGTCAGCACTGATGTTAACTCCAGAGGAAATATCCCCTCGAACGGGAACTCGAACTCGGGTCGTCAAATTGCGAGCGCAATGTTCTGACCACTAGGCTATCCCGTCCCCTGTATTCCGTCTGATACATCAAGAACAGTTTTGAGACACAGAATTAGAACTCGGTCTATCAGGGGCGGCGTTAACAAATCAACAGATTTGGCAGACAGCAACGTGTGGCCACTTCACCAAAATCAGTGATGCAAATTTTTTTCAGCTCTGAATATCAAGTGGTCCACTTTTTCTTGAGAGGGAAAAGGCTGTGTGGCAAAACATGTGTTGTGGAGGAGAGGCGGCCAGTCCAGTAGTCAGAGGGGTTTAAATTTGTGATCTGAAGGTAACATAGTGAGGGTTCAAGTCTTTGTTGAAGTGTCTGTTCAAAGGGAGTTTTCCCCAGATATTTACATTGGTACTGGTCCCATTCCTCTGAAAGTTTTCCAGATGAGACTGTAAATTCAAATCCTTGTGTGCAAACACGTGCACACCATCTTGTACACATGTTACGACCCCATCCACCATTACATTATTACATCATCATCATTACCATTGATTATCGTGCAATTGATTATCAGCAGTTGACCGGTTATGCCTCGTGAGATGAATCACACCACGCACATACGCTCGCGCGCACACACACACATGCACACACTCATGCACGCACGCACAAGACTGATAAAAATACAGACATGTATGCAAAATTCACAAAAAACAAGCCAAACCAAAACTTAATCCACAAAAATCCCTTAAAAAAGGAAACTACACCAAAAACGTGAGGAAGACAAAAATACCCAGAAATCTAAGCAGTCATCTAACCAGATGCATGAACACACTTTGGCACTTAACACCCGGACATCAGACAGGAAAGATCTTCCTCTGCCTTGGCCCCCCTGTCCACAATACATGCAACAGCGTGAAAGATGGCAGCCTATCCGGTTCATCAGGCCCTTAAATAATCAATTAACGGTGTGGATATTTTCCTTTCGGACTCCAATTTCCTCCTTCCCTGCGATTGCTTTCTTCATTACACGGTGATCGGATATCTGGCATGCTCTGATGCAAGTAAGCTTGCATACGAAATGCACAAGTGGCTGTGCAGTTATGCACGCACGCAAGGAGTGATAGGCTTTTGCGGATGCATGCCAGAAAGCGAGTGAGCGCAGTCGAGCACGCACATGCACTCCTGCAAGTAAAACGCGCATGCACACGTACATACACAGACACACGCAATGATAATGATGTTGATGACGAGGGTGTGTTGGTGATAATGTGAATTGATAAAATGCATTGTTCTTGTTCGCCCCTTTTAGGCTCCCCCTCCTTCTTATATCAGTCATCCCCAGCATATGGGAAATCATAATACCTGTTCTCTCCTCCTCCTCCTCCTCCTCCTCCTCCTCCTGTTTATAGTCCCTGGGATCATTTCATCTGCTCTTCGTGCTGTGTACCACCTCACTTTACACTCCCCTACCCAGACTCTTTCTTCAAATACCTTTCTCTTGCCTTTCTGTTCCGGGGGCAGAGTACTGTGTTCTTTGGGTCTCTAGTACCTGAGTTTCCACATTCCTGAAAGATGCTGAGGTGTGTGTGTGTCCATTCAAGGGATTTTTGCCCTGAAGAATGCCTAGGTGTTATAAATCATGATACAGCAGTCCCAAAGGTGTTGAGGTGTCTGTTCAAGGGCGTTGTCTGTTCAAGGGCGTTACCCTGCTGGCTAACTCCAGTTCTGACTCCACTCCCTCAATATCCTTTCAGTGAGGCTATAAATTGAGGTCTTAAGTGTTCAACGCACATTGAACAGTTTGCGCACACTTCAAAACTCATCTCAAAAGAGAAGAACAAGTCATTCTAAGGCTGCACTGGGCACAACAGACTAACTCACCACATGTCTACAAAGCTGAAACTCGTTCCTTCTCCCCTCTGTATCGGTGGTTAAACAGAAAAAAAACCAGACTGGCAAGCACATCCCTCAAAGATGCACCCTGTAAAACAACCTGAGGAAGATTGTGCGGCCGACTTAGATAACCCTGCAGACCAAGCTGTAGGGCCCACGAGAGGGGCTTGAGAGGACATCCCATTATTTTTCCCTGACACATCTGAGGGCGGAAAGCGAACGAGAGAAAGAGGAGGAGAAGTCTTCACTCCCCTGAGAGTCCTTCAGGGGAGACAATAAACTAATGTCCACTAGGTGAAAGTGCGTAGGCTGAAAATCGTACCAACAGTCCAGACCTGTCCGCCTTTCATGAAAAAGTGGGCCGCTGTCTGTTTGTGAGACACTGCCTGAAAAAATTAAATGCAGTGTCGCAAAGACTGGTGAAGGAGTCAAGTGTAGAAGTCAGGTCCAGTCAGCACGTGTTAGTCACATGAACAGATATTGAAAACAAGCTCTTAGACTATAATCATACTCTCTAAAACTGACCTGGTTAAATATACTGTGTGGTAGTTAAAACTATCAATCAATCAGACAAATATCGAATGAGACTATAAACCGAGGCCCCGTGTGCGAGCACTCCCAAAACATCTTTTGCACACGTTAAAAACGTTCTTGAGGCTCCTGCGACGGCATTGGAACCATTCGTATCGGCAATTGCTTTTCCAATGAACCATTCCAGCGACGTGGAGAGGGGGTGGGGAGTTGCTGCATGGGTAACAGCTTGCCCTCAATACTTTCTTACCCAGGCTTTGCCCCTCTAGAGCCTGGAGCGCAACTCCATAGTCTTCGAGACTGGCGAATGCCTACTAACAATCAGAGGTAGCAAACAAAACCATGTGAAAAATATGTATGGAGAGAAAAAGAAAAAAAAAGAAACAAGCCAGCGCACCCTCTCCTATGTTAACATCAGTGCCGACTGCACTCCGCACCCCCCCTCCCCCTCCCCGCACCCAAATCCTTCGGACGAGACAGTAAACCGAGGTCTCGAGTGCGAACCACATAGCTACAGAACATCATACGCAAATGTTAAAACCTGTTCTGCTTTTCGGACAAGTAAGACCATTGAACGCCCGTGGAAACATGACAAAATTTACAAAACTGCATACATTCCGGGACTGGATGTTAAAAAGAGCACGGGAGTGCTTATTCCATCATCCTCGAAATACATTTCTTTATTTTTGAGATTCCTCTCCTAAAATAACAAATTTTAAAAACAAACAACAAAAAAAACCATCCGGGGAGAGGAACACACCTAGGAGGAACTGCCACTCCACACATCACAGACAGCAGCAGGAGTTGTCAAGCCGCCCTAGACAGGGCCGCCCTCATCCATCATAGGTCCCCCTCCTCCCCCACCCTCCCTCAACCACCCCCACCCCCGTCAACCCCTCCTCCCTCCCCGGGCAGCAAGCAGTGGATGGTCGTTGACCCACACCGTCAGTCTCCTTCCCCACACAGCACACAGCACACACACCATGCGGGCAGCGCATCCTCCCTCCTCTGCGGAATCCTCGCCTTCTCCTCTCCTCCCGTCTTTCTGCCTGCCTCCCCCGCCATCTCTCTCTCTCTCTCTCTCTCTCTCTCTCTCTCTCTCTCTCTCTTCTCTCTCTCTCTCTCTCTCTCCTCTCTCTCTCTCTCTCTCTCTCTCTCTCTCTCTCTCTGTGGCGGAATGTGGCTCCACAGATCAATGCCTGCTTGTACACTGCTCCTTCCTTCCTTGTATTGCGCAGGCAGGGAGGGAGACAGAGAGGGAGGGGGAAGGGTTGTGGGGGAATGTCCGTGGTTATGCCTTGAGGCGTGGATGGCGTATTGCGAAGCTTCTTGATTCGAAGATACTACTAGGCTACTGGTGAAAAAACGTAGTACAGAGGAGTTTGGGGGGTCGCTCTTCAGTCTGCTGCCTAAATGACTCACAATGGAGTTAAGGGAGGAAGAGGAGGAGGAGGAGGAGGAGGAGGAGGAGGAGAAGAAGAAGAAGAAGAAGAAGAAGAAGAAGAAGAAGAAGAAGAAGAAGAAGATGATGATGATGATGATGATGATGATGATGATGATGATGATGATGATGAAAAAAGTGATCAAGAAGAAGAAGAAGAAGAAGAAGAAGAAGATGATGATGATGATGATGATGATGATGATGATGATGATGATGATGATGATGATGATGAGAGAAGAAGAAGAAGAAGAAGAAGAGAAGAAGAAGAAGAAGAAGAAGAAGAAGAACAAGAAGTTTATTTTAAAAAAGAAGAAGGAGGAGAAGGAGAAAATCACAAAGAAAAGGTAGGGGTTGAGAATGGAAAGCACTCACTCCAGGGAATAGGAGACAAGAAGCTTTTGTTGTAGGAAGTGTAGTCAGAGCAAGGGAAGAAAACAACCGTACACAAAACAGGCAACAAACCAAACAAGCAGGCAAACCAACAAAAACCTAACAAAACAGAGATCGGCATGGATCAATATGCATTGATGCTGTCAACCCATGTTGACCTCATTTGACTTTCCCCTGTACTCCTTTGAGAATCATCAAGGCTGGAACAGTATTTTGGGTGCAGAATGGTTACCAAGTGGATAGGTGACCGTTTGCACGCTTTGTCTTCAGTACAGCCCCCCCCCCCCCCCCCTCCCGCCAGTTCACCCAGCTGTAAATGGGTACCTGCCCTCTTTTGGGTCAAGGAAGGAAAAGCAGCGAGGGAGAGGAGATGGGCGTCACCCTCAATATGCTGGCCCCTAGAAAAGCTGAGGTCTCTGACACCTCGCTCCCCAATGACCACATAGGTTATGGGAACAACTTTACAACTTATGTAATTAATCGCTAACATGGTTTAAATGTCTGATGAAAAGCCACCTTACTGTTATCAAAATAGGAATAAACGAGAACGAAAAGTTTAGTAGAAAAAGATGAAAAGTTCCGCCATAATTATTCAAAAGCCCTATTCTTATGAAAAGACAGTAACTTCAAGCCGTGCTAAAAGTAGTAAGTACCACCCCTCCTCCACCCCACCCCATTGCCTGAAAAGTGTGTGTTTGTACTATTTTCTTGTGTGCTTGTATGATTTTTTGTTTGTTCTTCAAATCAGTGACAACACTGACAGCCCCAATCTTTTTACAACGAAGAAAAGAGGAAGATTTAGCACGAAATAATGAGAACAAACAAAATTAAGGAGCTGTGGAGGGGATGGAGCCTTCTAGACTGCACACACACACACACACACACACACACACACACACACACACACACACACACACACACACACACACACACACACACCACACACACACACATACACACTTACTTTTGAAGAAACATCTGATGGACAAATTATAAGTAGACCCTTATGTTGGACACATTTGGCTGCTTTGTTGTTATTGGTACCCATGTTATTTTGTATTTCTATTATTTTGTCTGTATGACTTCAGTTTATGTTACTGTCTTGAGTTTGTTATCTTGTGAGATTCTGTTTGGATGAAAATCCCCATTTATTTTAGTTTTCAACCAAGGTTGATATTTGTCATAGATTGTTTTAGAAGTCGATTTTTTGTGAGGGCAGGATGAAAAAAAGTTGTGTAAACTTAATCTTTTACCATCAATAAAGAACATTTTGACTTGACTTGACTTGACCCACACACTGTGCAGGGAGAGAGTGGCCACACCACACACACTGACTGACTGACTGACCAGACAGGACACACATTGTATTACAGCACCCTGCTGGACTGGAAGTGCCCAGTGTGTGTGTGTGAGGTGGTTGTCACGAAATGGGCAATGAAAGAGAAGTGTGTGTGTGTGTGTGTGTGTGTGATCGTGCATGTGTGTGTGTGTGTGTGTGTGTGTGTTTGTGTGTGTGTGATCGTGCATGCGTGCGCGCGCGTGCGGGTGTGTGTGTGTGTGCGTGTGTTGACCTCTGTTTGCCTGCCTGGCTTTCGAGCTGTCTGTCTGTCTGTCCACCAGATCCCCGACTTGTGGTGACCTGTCCCCTCTCTGTCTGTCTTCTGCCTGCCTGTCTTTCTGCCTGTCTGCCTGCCTGCCTGCCTGCCTGCCTGCCTATCTGTCTTTCTGTCCACCAGACCTGTGACTTGTGGTGACCTGTTCCCTGTCTGTTTGATCGCTAGATACCTGATGTATGATGTACTGTCCATCTTTCTGTCTGTCTGTCTGTCGTCTGTCTGACCTTGTCCGTCTATCCGTCTGTCTCTATCTGTCCTCTGACTGTCCACCAGACCCTGACGTGTGGTTCATTATCTGCTGCTGGATGTTTAGTCAGGACTAGATAGTCTTGATCCAGATATTTTGTCTGTTGTTTTTCCTCATCTGTCAGTCTGTCTGTCTGTCTGTCTGTCTGTCTCTGCCTCTGTCTCTGCTGTCTGTCTGTCCTGTCTGTCTGTCTGTCCTGTCTGTCTGTCTGCTGTCTGTCTGTCTGTCCTCTCTCTCTCTCTCTCTCTCTCTCTCTCTCTCTCTCTCTCTCTCTCTCTCTCTCTCTCTCTCTCTCTGGTGGAGCATATATGTGTTTTGCGCGCACGTGTGTGTGTGTGTGTGTGTGTGTGTGTGTGTGTGTGTGTGTGTGTGTGTGTGTGTGTGTGTTTGTGTGTGTGTGTTAAACACGCATCCTTGATGGTATTGTCCTCTGTGGCCACAAGCAAATCTCATCCCAAGACACGAGAGAGAAGTCGGGTAAACGCATGAAGAAACGCCGTAAGGGGTGGTGAAGGGGTAAGAAAATCCCATTCCTTGGTAGATGCTTTCACACAATTAGGCCAGTGCTCTACTGAACCCAGGCCTGTGGCTGCACAGAACAGAGAGAGAGAGAGAGAGAGAGAGAGAGAGAGAGAGAGAGAGAGAGAGAGAGAGAGAGAGAGAGAGAGAGATGGGTAGCTTTCTGCGTGTTTCCTCACTGAGGGGTTGTAACAAGGTTCTAGTCCCGGGCAATGTACAGACCACAAGGAGCATTAGAATGCACTGTTTGTATAAACAGGTAACAGATAAGGGGTGGGGGGTGGGGCTATTTGAGACCACCCCAGTAGATTAAATCTTCGTCACTGTCACAAGTTTTTGCCTCTTGCTCAGTGTTTGTATTGTTGAAAATCCAATTTAGCTAAGTTGGTGACTAGTTTTGGCTTTCCTGAAAAAAACACACAACTTTTTTCTGATGTGGATATGTTTTTGCTTAAAACGGTATCATAGGACTTTTACTCTTGATACCGTTCGCCCTGATTTCCCCACTACCAGCAACACGCAACTAGCCATGGAGCCAGAAGTTCAGAAGGAACTAGGGCTAAGTTGGCGGCATGAGGACATCCACCTGAAGAACCCTCAAGGCATCTCCATCAGCATTGCTGTTTGGGCCTCTTGGGTGAATTTCTTCTGCACATGGTCTGATTTATCACACAAGAGACATCCTCTACCAATGCCTTAAAGAACGACTATGACAGCTTAGATTTGAACCAGGAATACTCAGATTGCCGTTCCAGAATTCTGACCACTCCCATTGTTTCTCAGAGTCAGGCCGGTGGTAAGGTCCACTGAACGGTAATAATAATGATGAAGGTGGTGGTGACAGTAATGGCGGCATATCAACGACAATTGTAAAAGCAATTCTAATCACTGTCACACTGATGATGGTAAATAAAGAGAACAATGTGACGTTGATGAAGAGAAACAGATCCCCAAAACAAGAGGCAATAAAAGAGGAGTGCCCCTACACCTTGTGCCCAGACAGCAGACAGACAGAGGCAGCAGACAGACAGACAGACAGAGGCAAGCAAACAGGCTCCCTCCAGTGCCGTGTGCAGCTGACAGCAGAAGCTCTGCCCTGAACAGACAGAAAGAAAGAGGCCGTTGATGTCAGCACAGAGTGAACAGGGACCTGAGATTATTGCTGTCTGCACAGTCACACACAACACACACACACACACACACACACACACACACACACACACACACACACACACACACACACACACATATACACATATAACACACAACACGCACATACATACACACACACAGATTGAGAGAGAGAGAGAGAGAGAGAGAGAGAGAGAGAGAGAGAGAGAGAGAGAGAGAGAGAGAGAGAGAGAGAGAGAGCTGACCCACTCTCTCATCACTAGTTAGTTACACAGAACTACTGCCAAAGACTGTATGTAAGTACTGAAGCATGCTTGTTTCTTACAAAAACTTCTTCCATACAGTCCTTATATGCAAAATGTTGTGCCACAGATAAACATCATTTTTAGAACCCGGCTTTTCATACGGAAAAATCGCTTTCAGCTCTTTATTTTCCTTCTTTTTTCTTTTGATTTTGCAAGGGGAAGGGGGGGGGGGGGGCAGTTTCATGATTCAGTGCTTAAAGAGTTCTCTTTCCTGACCTTGCGCCTTATTGCTCCCCGACATCAAACAGGAAGCGGAAGTTGATTATTGCCCTGCAACCACCAGAGGGCGCTGTTTGCTGCTTGACTGCTCATTCAGTGAGCAGTGAAAGTTATTAGAATTTTATTGGCGGCTCGTGATCACAGATTGCCAGACAAAGCGGATAAAACTGCAGTGAAAAGAGGGGACAGTGGAGTGAATTAAACAGACAGCGTTGCCATGCGCTTGATTTGAACAGGATAATGAAGACTGGGGTAAAGGCTGACATGGATCATCTATTGTGGGATTATACATCTTGGTGAGGAACCTTTGCCACAAAGACAGTGTCAGAAAAAGGACAAACACCCTGAATAATTCTAGTTTGCATACAAATATGACACAAGTGCCTCAGTAGCAGAACAATAGTTTGTACACAACTATGCACACAAATGCCTAGGTGTCAGAATACTAGTTTGCATACAACTATGCACACAAATGAATGCATAGGCATCAGAATACTAGTTTGCACACACCTATGCACACAAAGTTTCTAGGTATGGGTATGCACCACTGTCATTAGCATGCACTGCAATACATGCAGCAACATGCATGGGTTTCTGCCAGGGTGCCTATATACATACTATCTATTAGAAATAACTATCGACCTAACAGCAATGACATCATATTCTATCCATTTATTTTGATTATGTTTAATCCTTGTAGTTTACCCCATCCCCCCCCCCCCCCACACACACACACACACATGCAAGCACTGACACACACACACTGTGATGAGCTCATTCATGTTATTTTCTTTCCTAACAAACTGGAACACACACAGCAGACTCATCTTCCCGGCACAGTTATCCTTTATTCCCAGCGCCCTGTTTATCATTCTGGCTCTCAGCTGCTGTTCAAAGCCCCAATCTCAGAGGAGTCTCTCTCCTGACCCTTCTGCCATGGCTGCTGACACACAGCCAGAACCGGAACTGACGTATTTTCTCTCCACCATTCAAGGCCAGTGTTTAAAGGTCGGCCTCTTTTCCCCCTTCCATAGAAAACCTCATGGGGTTTCTATAGAAAACATTATGGTTTTTTTGTGCTCTATTTATCACTATGATTATGAATCACTAGAGAAAGCTCATATTATAGATTTTTAAAGTCTGGATATCATTGTAAACTTGTAAATTGGGGCTATTATTGCTGTGGTGGTGGTGGTTGGCATTGTCATTAGTGCTGCTGTTTGTCAATGTTGTATGTCATGTGCCTTTTAGTTCTGAAAGGTGACTGAAAAAGAAAGTTCAGTACTAAAGAGTGGCTAGAAAATATAAGTAAATATTTCCATTGCAGAAACAGGTAAAATGTTTTTCCAAGGGATATGGTTGACGAAGAATAAAAGTGAACTTCCATAACAGTAATTTTTATTGTTAGAAAGAAAGTATCCCTAAAGCAGGGTAATGAAATCTGTTATCTCTGACGTAGGTATCTGGCTACCTTCATGGTGGGCAAAAACGGTCACATAATTATGCAAACTCTCACCATTGGTGAACCTCAGACCTCTAGCCTAGGAACAAGAAGTGCTTATTCAGTATCCTTAAGTAAAAGAATTTGACTTGATAAAAAAATTATTTCGGCCTGCAGCTTGCATTGTCTTGAGTCCTCCCAGTTCCTGAGTGTATAGGTTTGGTTCCAGTGTAGGCAGGAAAAAGACAGCTGCGAAGAGCATCTAGAAGTCAGGACCTGCATGCTGCCAGCTGGCAAGCCCAGCTTGAAAACAGTCAAAGAAGTCAAAAGCCAACATGCCACAGAGAAGCTTCTTTTGGGAAAGCTGTCAAGACTCAGGTCTGTTCACGTCTCTTCTGAACAATGCTGTTTTAGAAAGGGGGGGGGATTATTGTTGTTTGAATGAGCTGCAATCATTATTGACTGGTTGATGAATTGCACACACACACACACACACACACACACACACACACATACCACACACACAACCCCTCCCCACACAACCCACATACACACAGCAAGCCCCCTGTTGTGTCATAGAGAATTTAGAGTGCACTATGGGCAAAACACTGGGGAGCAGTGAGGCTTTTAGCCCCCACCAGGGCCCTCACTGCTGCACTGATCCCTCTGATGTGTGCTTGTGGGCCCTACACCTGCCTCCACCTGTCAGGCAAACCGCTTTCCTCAGCTAATGCCTCTCCAGGTCAGCTTTCGCCCTGAGACTGCACTGGCAGTAGTCGGCAGGCATGTCCCTGCAGCTATGCTGCTTCGCAGGAGTCACTCATGTGATGTACCATGCACTGGCAGTAGTCGGCAGGCATGTGCGGGCACACATGTGATGGCAAAGCAGGTATCTGCACTGTGCGGGCACTCATGTGATGGCAAAGCAGGTATGCACTGGCAGTAGTCGGCAGGCATGTGCGGGCACTCATGTGATGGCAAAGCAGGTATTGCACTGGCAGTAGTCGGCAGGCATGTGCGGGCACTCATGTGATGGCAAAGCAGGTATTCATGAAACATGTCCGTGCAGATGGCGTACATGTGCATGCGGCTGCCTGTTTTATGCTCATGAATGAAGAAACATACACACGTGCAAGAATGCATATGCATACGCCCAGAGAAACAGAGACATACAGCAGACAGACAGACAGACAGACAGACAGACAGACACACACACACACACACACACACACACACACACACACACACACACACACACACACACACACACACACACACACAGCGTGCGCGTGTGTGTGTGTTTACATGCACATATATGCTTATATGTTAGAATCACTTTCTTCTTCTTCTTCTTCTTCTTCTTCTTCTTCTTCTTCTTCTTCTCCTTCTTCTTCTACATCGAAGGCTCAGACAGCAACTTTTGTTGTCTGTCATATCAGTGAAAACGCCTTGTGCTGCCGGTAATCACCTGACAAGTCAGGCCCAGCAAATCTGACCAGCCTGGCTCTGTTACTATTGTCTGTCTGTCACTGTCTTTCTTCTTACCACTGTGCCCACATGGATGGCTTCTTTTTTCTCCAAATCTTCTACCTTAGTTTCAGTTTTCATTTTCGTATCTTATCTCACATATATCCTTTCCACTCCATTTATCCATCGTGTTCTCTTTTCCTCCCAGTCTGTGCATACATTGTCACTCATGTGTACACAAGTGTGTTTGCACTCGTGCACACCTAGCTGTTGGGAGTTACTTCATCCCAGTGAGCAAACTTTTTACATTGACTAGATCAAAATCAGTCAAATCTGAAGGTTTTTGCTCCAAGAATATTGCGTGGGTGACTTAAAACTGACAGTCACAAATTCTCCATTATCAAGTTTTTCCCTTTTCCTTCTTGTGAATGAAGTCAACACAGTGACACACATTACGTTCAGGTTAAAGCCAGGGAAAGGTGACTGTTAACAGAAGCAGAGGAAATTTCCTTTGAGGTGAATGGAGTCAACACAGTGACCCATATATCAATTCTGCTTCAAGCTGAGGAAAGTATTTCGAAGAGAAACAAAGGCATTATGTGTGGATGTTTTAGGACTGAAGGACCACGTATCGGTTACTGCTACATGTGTCATAGCCTACACTGTGCGTGTGTTTAGTGGTGGCCTGTTTTTTTCCCAGGGTGATGGTGTGTGTGTGTGTGTGTGTGTGTGTGTGTGTGTGTGTGTGTGTGTGGTGTGTGTGTGTGTGTGTGTGTGTACGTTTTAGTAGCTTTCAGCTTGACGTTCATTGAAAAATGGGTGAATACGTTGACTATTTTTGACAGTGTTGTGTTGCTTTTCCAACATTTTTTTTAAATCACCAGTTGCTTTCAGACATATACTTTGAAGCTCTCTGTGTTGGGGTTTGTTGGGGTTTCTAGGGGCTGGGGGTGTAAGATGGAGGTTGTAAGATTTCTTGTGTATTTTTGTTTAGCCTAGGTCAATTTGTTTTCCAACTCATTGTGAATATACACTATGTGCCTCCTGTCTCTTTCTCTCTGTCTCTCTGTGTCTGTCTCTGTTTGTCTCTCTCTCTATCTGTGTCTGCATCTCTCTCTGTGTCTCTGTCTCTGTCTTGTCTGCCATCCCCTCTCCCACTCTGTCTGTCTGTCTGTCTGCCTCTCTCTCTCTCTATCTCTCTCTCTCTATCTCTCTCTTGAGTTCTTGATTTCTCTCTCTCTCTTCTCTCTCTCTCTCTCTCTCTCTCTCTCTCTCTCTCTCTCTCTCTCTCTCTCTCTCTCTCTCTCTCTCTCTCTCTCTTGTGGATGTGGTAGTATGCACGTAGGCACACGCTCTTAGTGTATGGGTTTTCATATTTTTCTCTTTGTATCTGATACGAATGTCAACTTGTAGCTAGACATTCCATGACTAAAACACAAAAGGAGTTAAGCAGTTATACAAAGAGAAGCTGTAACTAGGCCACATCCTACCTCTATAGATAAACTGATCAGCTTGGCCTGTATCTGTGCTAAACACATAGATATCACTGATATCACCAGTCCTGCCTGACCTGATTTCGTGTGTGGGTGGTTTCTATATTTTGAGAGATTTGACTCTGGTGTGGTGTGTGTGTGTGTGTGTGTGTGTCTGTGTGTGTGTGTGTGTGTGTGTGTGTGTGTGTGTGTGTGTGTGTGTGTGTGTGTGTGGTGTGTGTGTGTGTGTGTGTGTGTGTGTGTGTGTGCGTGTTATAGAGAGAGACAGAGACAGAGAGCATACACATTTTTCTAATGGATCGAGAGAGAGAGAGAGAGAGAGAGAGAGAGAGAGAGAGAGAGAGAGAGAGAGAGAGAGAGAGAGAGAGAGCCAAAAATACTCAACAGATAATCATCAAACTGATATCAAGAGAATACAGGTCAATGGCGATCAACACAAATGATATTATACAAACTACAAAGTAGAGGAGTGGCGGATGTGTCAATGAAGCCATTATAATCATTACATACACATCATGGCCTAGAAATCATCCCAGCTGCCGTGATTATAGATAGACTAGTGTGTGTGCGTGCGTGCGTAGGTGTGTGTGTGATGTGTGTGTGTGTGTGTGTGTGTGTGTGTTGTGTGTGTGTTGTGTGATAGCAGCAGGGTATCGCCTTGCCTGGCCCCACAGCGAGCAGTCAGGGTCAGTGATGATAACGAGCCACTGCTTTCCTGCAGTGTGGGTGGCTGGCTGATTGGGGGAGACTGACTGATGGATGTTAATCTGTCAGCATCACTATGGGGGTGTTGTCTCATTGTTTGGATAACTTACTGATTAGAGGTTGTGAGTGTATGTGTGTGTGTGTGTGTGTGTGAGTGTGTGCATCCGTGTGTGTATGTGTGTGGTGTGTGTGTGTGTGTGGTGTGTGTGTGTGTGTGCATCGCGTGTGTGTGTGTGTGTGTGTGTGTGTGGGTGTTTGTGTGTGTGAGGGGAGAATTGTGTGTGTGTTATTGTGTTGAGAGAGAGAGATGTGTGTGTGTATGTGGTGAGTGTTGTGGTGTGCGTGTGTGCGTGCGTATGTGTGTGTTTGTGTGTATGCGTGCGCGTGTGTGTGTACGTGTGTATTCGTGTGTATGTGTGCGTGTATGTGCACGCGTGCGTGCGCGCGCGTGTGCGTGTGTGTATGTGTGTGTGTGCTTCTTACTCCCCTGCACCAAATCTCTTAAATCAACACACTAGTATTTGACCCGGTGACCATTTGATAATGTCAACAACAAAAAAGACAAAACTAGACTGGTATCTTGCTGCTGTTATCATAAAAACAGATCTCATGAATAACACTGCAGGGTGGAGAGACAGAATGAACAAAACAAAGTGTAGGCGTTATGTATGGGTCCATTTCTGTGATCGGAATGCACAGTTGTAACGAAACGCTTTTTTGGTCACATTGAAAAATGTCAAACCTTTTAGTAGTGTTAAAAAAGATATTTTGTTGCATTGATATTAAGAATGATTTTTTGTGTTTTGTTTCATCATTTCGCAAGGGGTCATTGCCGCTATCAGCTTACTATATGATATTAAATGAAGTGATATTTGATGTCAAAGGATAAGGCAGGATAACATTGGATATTAGGACTGGATAGGATAGGATAGAATGGCACGGCATGGAATGGTCTGGTCTGGTATGGTCCAGAAATTGTTGCCTTGTTTTAAATCACTTTTTTGCCCCATTTTCTGTGGAGTGTGTGTCCTGCTGTTACCGCATCGCTCTGTTTCAGCTCTCTGCCTCAGCCCCATCTAAGCTCACCATGTCGCATCCTTAGGGTCAGAAGTCCACGGGAAACACTAGACCATCGTGAGGCCACCGGCCAGAGCAGCCCTGCACAGTGGCTGGCTGGCTGTGATGGTGTTCAGTGGTGCCTGTTCTGAGCTAACACACACAGGACAGGACACCCCTGAATCTCCTACCATGGATAATGAAAGCTTAGTGGCAGGGCCAGACTGAGTGAGGCCCCCATCAGGGGTTTGTAATCACCCCATGCCCAACATCTCTCCAGCGTCCTTCTCCTTTGAACCTCAGACCCCTGAGGTTTCCACACCAACTCACCACAGGCACAGAAGTGAATGGGAAACCGAAAATGTGCGGTGAAGAGAGTTGTAGTCTGTGCTCATGTGTCTACAAGAGAGGATTCATTCTCCTTAAAGTTGACATCAGTACTACGCGTATTTCCCCCGTAGTCCTTGAGATATGACAATAAACTAAGGTCCAGTGTGTGAACATGAGCAGAACAGTTTGAGAACACCTTGAAGCTCCCTACCTCTTTCGTACAAAAGAAGGCCACACTGGCTGGTAGGACGGATGGTTCAATCCTCCAGTCTGCACCACAGGCTCTGCAGGGTCTGACTTATCCATCACACAATGCCTGGAAAAAAGTTAATACTGTGCTTAAACAACTCCTCTAGGAGTTAAGGGAGAAGTGAGGTCAAGTCCAGTCAAAGCTGAAGTCAACAGAATATGTGCCTCTCGGCACCGGGACTCACTTCAGTTCAGTTCAGTGCCCAGGGTTTGGCATGTTCTGCAACCTCTCTCTCTCTCTCTCTCTCTCTTCTCTCTCTCTCTCTCTCTCTCTCTCTCTCTCTCTCTCTCTCTCTCTCTCTCTCTCTCTCTCTCTCTCTCTCTCTCTCTCTTCCCCAGAAATTATGACGCTACCCGTTTTAGAACCAGTTATTGTTCCTCTTTAGCATATAAAACAAACTAAAAACGGAATGCATTAGTATAAATACTTTTTGTGAACTTTAATAGATGTGTTGTGCATTTTTTCCATTGAGTGGGTCAAACGTTATCTATCTCAGTTTTGTTTTATCAATCTTTTTTCAGACAACTATGGCATTTAAAGATTCCTTTCTTTTCTAGAAAGAACATTGTATAACAGCAGGCTGCTAGCTTTGAAGCTTGTAGTGCTGTATGCGTCTGTGTGTGTGCTTGTGCATGTATACCCGTGTATGTGTAGAGGACTATACACGTGTGTGTGTGTGTGTGTGTGTGTGTGTGTGTGTGTGTGTGTGTGTGTGTGTGATGTGTGTGTGTGTGTGTGTGTTCTCTGTGTGTGACACATTTATACTCATATGATATTTACATTACCATGATGTGTATGTGTGTGTGTGTGCGCGTGCGCACAAAAATCTGACAGAAAGTACAGTGCCTGCACGACTCCACAAGGAGTTGAGGGAGAAGTGGTCAATCACTGGAGGTCACCCAGCAGATCACATATTTCTTTCCCCCCCTCCCCAGACAGAATAAAGAAGCACTTTGCCCCTGATAATGCACTTTGGAGAGAGAGCGGCCCCCCAGACAGCCACTCTTTAAACTTAGCCTACAGCCCTTACCCTGAAATGCACTGGCCCCTGGGGTACCGTCACGGGGCTCTAAGCAAGCAGTCAGCTCCATAAATCTGGCCCAACTTGGTCTGGCCAGACTGAGTGAGAGGGGTGAAGGTAGTTGGCCTGTCACTGATCTTGTTAGCAGGGTGATCAGACTGATTTACACACTACACTGGCCCAGTCTCACAACATTGTTCCCCCCACTAGATTTACCCTCAGGGCATTATTTAGGTTTCGACTCAAACCAATGTAGCCAGACGCCGTAACTCTTTGGTACATCAAATAGATTCAAGTGGATCAGACATGAAAATGGATGTAAGTGATACGTGTTGGAATTGATCTCAGCGCGGGAGTGGAACAGCCGCGTGACTACAGCATTGTACTCGTGATCTAACGCTAACGGAGAGTGCGTGTTCGAACCTCCGCTGAAGGTCTTAATGAGGAGAACGTTCAGTGTGCGTGCTGGATGTGTTTATGTTATCCAAACCATCGGCAACAACTGGCCTGCTCTCACAGGGAAAGTGGATGGAGTTTTAACCTGTGTTCAAAATGGCCTGAGTGTGTTTTTACATGGGACTTAAGTTTACATTCTCATCTGAGGGACTCGGGGAGAGGGGGTGGAGTGGTTTGTGTCACAATGAATTCTGGAGGAAAAGTCCCTCAAAAGGATCGTCCATCAGAGAGTGAAGCCTCGTCTGTAAGTCAGGGTCAGACAGATAGCAACGAATGTGACGAATCAAGCACTAGGCTGTCACAGCCCAACTAAGGCTTAGTATAGCGGGCACAAGCAAGATCAGAGTGTTGTACTTCAGGGAATGGTCACACCGGTGATGAACACGCTGTAAAGTCTCTAAATCTCATGAGGCCCTGTCTATAGAATGAGAGAGTGTGTGTGTGTGTGTGTGTGTGTGTGTTGTGAAAGAGAGAGAGAGAGGAGAGAGAGAGAGAGAGAGGAGACAGACAGACAGACAGACAGACAGACAGACAGACAGACAGACAGACAGACAGACAGACAGACAGACAGACAGACAGACAGACAGAGAAGGGGGAATGGTGGAGGTTGAGGGTGGTTGGCCTGTCACTGATGTAGTTTGCAAGGCGGTCAGACAGATCTCGTCAGTGATCAAATCACACAATGGAGATCTCCCGTCTGCACTTGCATCAAACCACTTTGAGCATCTTTCCCAGTCAGACGGGCATTCCAGGTCTGTGTACAGGAACATCAGCCATTGTAACTGTGTCAGCGCAGAAATCAGCAGGCAACACTCTGGACTCAGAGGTCAGAGGTTTGTATTCACTCAGGCATTTTCAGACTCTGGCCAGCTCCTACCCCCAGTGACTTTGCACACAGCTCATTGGGAAGACTGAGACCACACAGTCAAGCACCTACTACTTTCCAGATGCGGTTTGGAAAATGTTGCTGAAATTACTTAACTTACACTTCTGGTGTATATTCTCTCTGGGCAAGGTTGCTGTCAGATAATATACCATGATAGTCTAGTCTAGCCTAGTCTAGTCTAGTCTTGTCCAGTCTAGTCTAGTCTAGGCAGTACAGTACAATACAGTAGAGTTTAGTTTAGTTTAGTTTAGTTTAGCATAGCATAGCATTGCATAGTATAACCCTGTTTGTGCTTGCAAACTCGGTGCATTTCCACAGCAGCAGCGTTACAGTGTCTTCACCAGCATTAGCCATCTTGCAATAGAAGGAAATTGTCTGTAATTCGGCGGCCCCCATTGATCACGCATATATAGAGACAGAGGGAGAAAAGGTTAAACATAAGAACAGAAACAGAGAGACAGAAAGACAAACAGAGAGATAGAGCTAGTACAGAGACAGATACAAGGAGAGACAGAGGTAGTCGGAGTAAACGTTACAAAGAGTACACTGACCCAGACGTTTCTATCATCATAAAATCGCCACACTGTCATGGCGTCCCAGGTCGCACGTGCAGTAGACGAGTAAACGACTCTGTGACTTTATCGTCCAGAGAAACAGCGCCGACAAACACGCAAGGACGGCATAGGCTTCTGTGTTGAAGCACCTCCACAGGCTATAGGTGATGAAAACCCTGAGCCAGCAATTCTTATTTCTCTATTTTATTGATAACCTCTGATTTGTTCTTTCTCTACATTTGTGCAGTATCAGAAATATGGAAGAAAAAAATCAAAGCAAGTTAAAAGAAGTACAAAAGGCAAAAACAAAAAAATCACCAACAAGAAATTAAAACAGTGCAAAACAACCAAAAAGAAACAGTGGCTAAAAAGAACAGTTTTGTTGATTTGATCGTGCTACGTCACACTCATGATCAATGTTTCATCAATGTTTTATTCACACGATGTTTTAGATAGTACTGTATCCTGTCATTATACTGAGTAATGCATAAACACACAACTTAAGGTTTGAAAAGGTTAAAGCAACATGATGAGGAATGCATAATAAAAGTCGCGCTGATCCCTGCAGTAACATGTTCGGGAAAAAAAGAAAGGAATATGATTTGGCAACAGGTTTTGTTTTGAGGAAACTCATCCATATTTGTTTTGCAGAGGTACTCAGGTAGTGTATGTATACTGCACTTCTTTACTTAGAGCTATCATTGTATTAGGAGAATATCATTCTGATCTCTGATCAATATTAATGAAAACGAAGGGGAAGTCCCATTTCCATGGAGATTCCGCTCTTATACATTTCTTGGTTTCTGTTGATTTAAAAAAAATATATATTTTTTGAGGATAATGGAATAAGCACTCATGTGCTTTTTTACATCAAGTACCCGTGTGCGTGCGGTTTTGTCAATTTTGTCATCTGTTTCCACCGGCCCAAAATGGCCTACTATTACGAAAAGTGGAACAGGTTTTAACGTGTGCGCAAGATGTTCTGCGTGAGCGTTCGCACATGAGGCCTTACTTTATAGTCTGTTCCTGCAACGTGTGTTCATAGCGGTCACCATGAGGTCAGTGGGGACAGTGAGTAATGTCAAAAATGGCGAGCAGTGTGTTTACTGTGGGGACACTGGGAGAGGCTGAGCCCTCTGAGGATGTCCTGTGTCTGTGAATTCACTGTGTGATCTCTGGCCATGAACTGGCAAATGTGTGTGGCGCTGATCCTTGGCGATAAACATTCCCCCACATCCCAATAAACCTGTTCCCTGGAGCTAGATCAGGCCCCTGCTCAGCTCAGCCTGGCTGCACAGTCAGGGATTAACATCTCCAGCTTAGCACTGCTGCACTGCACTGTTTGTTTGCACTGGGAGAACTCAAAAGTCCTTCACACGAAGAGCCTGGTTCAGTGATCTCCAATAGTGTCTTGTGTTGCCATTTTTGTTTTGTTTTGTTTTAATTTTATACCACTTTATGTCACAGCAGATTCCTCCGTGTGAAATTCGGGCTGCTCTTCCCCGGGAGAGCGCGTCGCCACAAGTGCAGCGCCTACCCATTATTATTTTTTTCTTTTTCCTGTCTGCAACTGTATAATTATGTTTCCCAATCAGAGTGGCTTTTTTCTACAAAATTTTGCCAGGGACAACCCGCTTGTTGCCGTGGGTTCTTTTGCGTGCGCTAAATAATAATGTGTAACACACGGGACCTCGGATTATCGTCTCATCCGAAAGACTTGCGCCCAGACCACCACTCATGGTCTAATGGATGGGGGAAAGTTTTGGGCCCAAACGGGATTCGAACCACTGCACACTCAGAAAGAAGCTTAAAAAAAACAGCATCAAAGTTCTTGTTTAGAGATGATTGCAATTTTGATTACTTATGATGGTTTAAATGGTTTTGTGTATGCATTTCCATGTACCCAAATAGGCTTTTTTCTGAAATAAAGAAGTTTGACTTTGACTTTGTACGGATATGGCTATTGTAGAAACAATCTCTTTCAATATGTCAATGCACTTGTGTGGACAGTGGGTAAATTTATTAAAAGATCTAGGGTGTTTGTTTTTTAATCTCACTGAATATAAACTAAACATATTGATGGCCAATTCTGATACGTAATAATAGTATATCACATAATGTTCGATAGTTTTAAAGTGAAATGCAGCTGTTAAACATTGACCCTGCTGAAATTTAGGCGTCATTTCGAACTTAAGGTGTTGTTAAATATATTCTGTGAACACCAGTTATCTTGTCAACAGAGATCGTTATCATATATATATATATAATATATATATAATATATATATATATATATATATATATATATATATATATATATATATATATATGTATGTATGTATGTGTGTGTGTGTGTGTTGTGTGTGTGTGTGTGTGTGTGTGTGTGTGTGTGTGTGGTGTGTGTGTGTGTGATGGTGGGTAGATTGGTGGTTGGAGATGGC
>CM060326.1:728018-730518 GCA_030674155.1 Stramonita haemastoma | reverse complement strand
CCCTACCCCCCCCCCCCCCCTCTCCCCACTCCCTCCCAAGCTGAACGGATGCAAATGGCCAGTGCTGATCACACACACACACACGCAGACACAGATACAGACACTCACACACACACACAGACACGCGCGCACACACACACACACCCCACCACACACACACACACACACACACACACACACACACACACACACACACACACACAGGCCTGATTCGTTTCTGACACTCCGCTTATCTCCCCGCTGTTGTCCTGTCTGATCTTCAGTGACACAGCCCCCTTGAGAGTTATTGGCCTTGCTGACCTTGACCTCCATTGCTGCCATGACATCAAGCAGGAAGCGGAAGTTGATTATTGCCCTGCCGGCACCCAAGGGTGCTGTTTGACGCTTGGCTGCTCCTTCAGTTTGCATGGAAAATGTTCCACACTGGATGGACTTCACTTGACTTCTCTGTCAACTCCTCCAGGAGTCGTTAGTGCACTGCACTGAACGGTGCTTTTCTTATTCCGTGTGTCTTTGACCTAGCAGCAGGTCCTGTCCCTCTCCATGTTGAATTTTGTTAGGCTGTGCATCGCTGGACAAAAAGAGCAGTGGGTGAGAAAGGATGGTGAGGAGGAGGGGGAAATAACGGACAATAATAATTTGGATGCACTGTGAGGATAGCTGGCTAGTGCAGGAGGAAATAGCGATAAATGAGTTCAGTGGACTTGAAAAAGAAACAGTTGTTTGACTGTTGTTTTAATGACTTGATGTTAATCTAATGGCCTGACCGCATCTGGCTGGTTGAATACTTCCAAAGATAACCACGACGCGGCAGGAGACTGCGTGGGACACAGATATGGAGAGCCATGAAAGGTCTCAATTATTACAATCTCTCAACATGCCGAAAACAAGATTTATCATGCTTACCAGCCATGTAGACACAGTTCTTTTCTTTAATTCTTCTATGGCTACCAATGATCTATGCCGCATTGTGTTATAGTTCTCGAGGAAAATAACTGTTGTCTGCCTCACCACCAGATCTCGAACCAACACCCCCAGTTCTTGTCAAGTCTTGGCACTGTAACTGCTAAGCTGTTCTGAAGTAAGATTTCTTCATCATCATCATCATCATCATCATCATCATCATCATCTGCATCTGCATCATCATCATCTGCATCATCTGTATCATCTGCATCATTATCGTCATCAGTAGCAGCAACAGCAGCATCACTCTCACCATCATCATCGTCATCGTCATCATCATCGTCAACATCAGCAGCAGCATCGGCAGCAGCAAGAGCAGCAGCAGCAGCAGCATTGTTTTATCAGAAGGACATGAGGGCCGCATTGGTGGCCATGTTTTAATGAAGAGATCAGACTTAAAGCAGCCTCCATCCCACAGGAGTGACTGTTTTGCCACAGGGGTGCAGCGATCAGCCCCCATCACAGCAGTGTCCATTTGCAGCAGCCTGCCAACACATCTCACACTGCCGGTACAGACAGACAGCAAGCATCCCTGTGGGCCACTTGGCTTCTTCCACCATCATGAAGAGGAGGAGGAGGAGGCGGAGGAGGAGGAGGATTGCCAGTGTTAGTTATTGGGTAACTGACCGAAAGGCTAAAGGGACAATTATCGAATTAATAAAGCAAGCCGGGTCCTTCTCAAGACTGGCACTAACACAGAGCAAAAGTGCATTCAACACATTTACGAAGCAGATCAAGTTTAAACACTGATTATGCTGTATGGTTGTCACTAAGACCATCATTTCTCACCAAGCTGAAGCCCTGATTGACGACAAATAGAAAAGAGTTAACATCGATTATGCTGAACAACTGGCTATGGAAACAAATGGTCTGTAGATAAAGCATGGACAGAACGAAATTTTTCATTTAATCAATAAACTATGGAAATATAGAGGCTTTTTGCTACTACTGATGTTTTCATCATCGTCGTCGTCGTCGTCGTCGTTGTTGTTGTTGTCGTCGTCGTCGTCGTCGTCGTCGTCGTCATCATCTCATCATCATCATCATCATCATCATCATCACTATGATGATGATCACCATCATCATTACTTTTATTGCCATGATCTCTCTGTCTCTCTATTCGTCTGTCTGTCTGTCTGTCTGTCTGTCTGTCTGTCTGTCTCTGTCTGTCTTCTCTCTCTCTCTCCCCTCTCTCTCTCTCTCTCTCTCTCTCTTCTCTCCTCTCTCTCTCTCCTCTCTCTCTTCTTCTCTCTCTCTCTCCTCATTTCTATTATGTCAAACTTATGCCTATCTGAAACTGCTTTTCTTTTCTTTTGAAATTTCTTTTGAAATTGCCACACACTTTTAGCAATAAGATACTTAAGTGAGACAGAACACACACACACAGAATGCAGACACCCCCCCCCCCCCCACACGCACAGTACACACACATGACATACACACACGTAACACACACACATACACAAACATAGCACACACAACACACACACACATAACACACACACACAACATAACACACACACACAACACAACACAC
>CM060326.1:718018-720518 GCA_030674155.1 Stramonita haemastoma | reverse complement strand
TATCTATCTATCTATCTATCTATCTATCTATCTATCTATCTATCTTCTTAAATCGATGATAAGGGAATAAGCACTCAGGGTTTTTTTACATCCAGTTTCAGAGTGCATGCAGTTTCATAAATTTTATTAACCATTCCCACAGGCACACAATGACCTACTCTTCCAAAAGGCGGGAAAAGTTTCAACGCAGGCACAAGGTGTTCTGTGTACCTTTGCACACGGACCTCAGAATATGGTCTCATCCGAAAGACTTCTGGGGAGTGGAGTGGAAACTGGCGTTGACTCCGGGGGAAAATCCTCTTCAAGGGGGGCCTCTGTGATGGCTTAAACCTGGTCCGTCATATCACGACCACGATGCTTTAACCACTGGGCTATCGTGTCCTCCTCTGTTGGCAGTGTGTCATGGGAAGTGTGAACGTGGTCGCATGCTGCATGCTGGGTATTTAATGTCATCCGTGCCACCAGCCATGATTGGCATATTCTTTTCTTTTTAATGAAAAGGTGGGTGAAGTTTAAACATAGTCACAAACTGTTTTCCATACATTCAGAAGCAGCCCGGCCCTCAGTTTTTCATCTCATTTGAAGAAAATCAGTGTTGTGAAAGTAGAGACAACTCATTCTAACTCAGAAAACCCCTGGTTATAAAGATGTCTCCAGGAAAACTGGATCCAAGTTGATCGGATAACAATTAACATGAGGAACTCTATTATCATTCTCTCTCACTCTCTGTCACTCTGTCTGGCTGGCTGGCTATCTGTCAATCTGTCTGTCTCTTTGTGTGTCTGTTTCTGTGTCTCTGTCTCTCTTTCTCTGTCTCTCTCTCTCTCTGTTTCTCTATCTCTGTCTCTCTGTCTTTCTCTCTTTCGCTCTGTTTGGGTTTTTTCTCTCTCTCCCTCTCCCCCCCCCCCCCCTCCCTCTCTCTCTCTCTCTCTCTCTCTCTCTCTCTCTCTCTCTCTCTCTCTCTCTCTCTCCTCTCTCCTCTCTCTCTCTCTCCAATCTCAATCTTTCATTGATGGTCTGAACAGCAGCAAGGCAGTAGAAGAGATGACTACACCCCCCACCCCCACCCCATACCCCCTTTACAGAACGTTAGGAAACAAACACAATACTGAAAAGAAGAGATGCTTGAAAAAGAATAAAATAATATGATCTCTAGGAGACAGGTGCATGTGGGAGAGACTGAGTGACCCTGGGCTATTGACTGATGCAGGCACCAGTCTCCCTGTTCCTTCTCCCACTCCCCCCCCCCCCCCACACACACACACAAGACCCTCCTTTAGCACCCTCTGGGTTTAGCTCTTCTTCTCACACTCCCCTATCTCCCTACCACTCCCCTTCCCCCTCCCCTCCGGTCCATCCAACACAATTCACTCTTCGGATGAAGCTATAAACCGATGTCCCGTGTGTGAACGCACGCAGAACATCTTGCACACACGTTAAATCCTGTTCCGCTTCTTCAAAGAGTAGGCCATTGTGTGCCGGTGGGAACCAGTGCCAAAATTTACAAAACTGCATACACACGGGGACTGAATGTAAAAAAAGCAGAGTGCTTATCCCATTATCCTTGATATAAAAACAAATTTTAAAAAAAACCCTCTCCTCACTCTCTGCTGTCTCCCTAAGCACAGCTAGCCCCGCCCATAAAACAGAAAGACAAAAACAGAATGACTGGCCGCTGAAACTTTCTTCACTTGGTCCTGATTGTCCCCATCTTTTATTCATGGGCCTCACATCGAGAGAGAAAGAGACAGAGACAGAAACTGAGACAGGGCTAGACAGACAGACAGACAGACAGACAGACAGACAGACAGACAGACAGACAGACAGAGGGACGGACAGACAGACAACAGACAGACGACAGACGGACAGAGAACTTGAGTGATTTATTCACATAAAGGTCCTTGGCACATACTTGAAGGGCTTTGCCAGAGTATTTAACGTTTTAATGAGTTTTAAACCAACCAAGCAACAAACAAACAACATCCCCTCCCCTAAACAACAAGACAACAACAAAACAAACTTTAGTCATAACCAGAATCATCAGGTACCAAAACTGTGACGTCAGATATCATGTCTCTTGTTTCAGAGACAGAGAGGAAGATAGGAAAAGACAAAGGAAGATACATAGACAGACAGACAGACAGACAGATAGACATACAGACAGATAGACAGACAGATAGAGACCTTTGCCGAACAGCCCAAAAAGATTGCAGGCGAGAAAAACTGACAAAGTTTGGTTGGGGTCACCTTCACCTTCACCTATCCTGTCCGCAGTCCTGCAGACCGTGAGGGCACCACTGAAGATTTTGCAACCAGTTTCCTCCACTGTCCATAGTTCTCTGCTTTCCTTGTGTAGCAAAGACAAACAAGAACAGTACAGGATGAAGAGAAGAAAGGGGAATGGGGAAAAGGATAGAAAAAAAAACTGTTGATAGAGAGGGAGTGAGGAGAGAGAGAGAGATTGGGGGAGGGGGGTGATTGGCAATGGCAAGTCTGCTCT
>CM060326.1:685518-710518 GCA_030674155.1 Stramonita haemastoma | reverse complement strand
TCTCCCGCACCCCCCCCCCCCCCCAACATACCCCCACCCACCCACCCACCCCTCCTTCTATCAAGCACAGGGCTCTCTGAGCTAATTCTCCTCTTCTCGCCCTCTCCTGTCTCCTAGTTTCTGCCCCCTCTTTAAAATGAACAAAAACAACAAAACCACCATTGGATTCATCTCCTCTTCTCTCTGCCTTCTCCACATTGTCTCCACCTATGAAGGACTGAGAGAGAGAGAGAGAGAGAGAGAGAGAGAGAGAGAGAGAGAGAGAGAGAGAGAGAGAGAGAGAAGAGAGAGAGAGAGAGAGAGAGGATGAAAAAATAAACGAATGATAGAACAAATCAATGTAAAAACCACAAGCCATAAACAAAATATAATTATTTATAAATGCAACAAACTGTCTGGATTTTTTAAAAACACAATAAATAACGAAACACAGACATACATACACACAGACAGAAGTGGAAGAAGACAAGAAAAGAGACAGACAGACAGACAGATACAGACAGACAGTTAGATAGAGGGACTTGGCTGGTCCAGACAAAAGATGTAGAGGTTGAGCAGACACCTTGGCTGGGAAAAAGTGGAGAGGGGGGAGGGAGAAGGAAGGGGGACAAGACCACACAGAGAAAGGGTGTGTGACAAATGAGGGGCTGGTAGTAAGAAGGTAGGGGGGAGAAAAGAGTAGGGACAGGGGCTGTGTATCTCTGTGTAGAGGGGGAGGGGTGAGGGGCACTGGCAAGTCTGCACCCCCAGGCTCAGCTGCAGCAGAGGACGCCATGAGGGCAGGCCATGATGTTGCATCACTGCCCAGCTGCCCCGGGGACTGTCAACAACACTGTTCTCAGGGTGCACAGACCTGGCCGCACGTGCGGCTCGCGCCTACAAGAGAGAGGGAGGGGGAAGAGAGGGACACACACACACACGTGCGCACACGCGCACGCACGCACACTCACACACACACACACACACACACACACACACACACACACACACACACACACACACACACACACACACACATGCCCAAGTACGGAAACACCGTCTTCTTCTTCTTCTTCTTCTTCTTTTCTTCTTCTTCTTTCTTCTTCTTCTTCTTCTTTTCTTCTTCTCTTCTTTTCTTCTTCTTCTTCTTCTTTTCCTTCTTCTTCTTTCTTCTTCTCTTCTTCTTCTTCTTCTTCTCTTCTTCTTCTTCTTCTTCTTCTTCTTCTTCTTCTCATGTATATAGTCCCCTCTCTATCTCTCTTCTTGTTATCATTTTCTCTTTTTCTGTCTGTCTGTCTGTCTGTCTGTCTGTCTGTCTGTCTTCTCTCTCTTCTCTCTCTCTCTCTCTCTCTCTCTTCTCTCTCTCTTCTCTCTTCTCTCTCTCTCTCTCTCTCTCCTCTCTTCGTCTCTCTTTCTTTCTCTTCTCTTCTCTCTTCTCTCTCTTCCTCTCTCCTCTCTCTCTCTCTCTCCTCTCTCTCTTCTTCTCTCTCTCTCTCCTCTCTTCTCTCTTCTCTCTCTCTCTCTTCCTCCTTTTCCATCCTACTACACACACTGAACTACTTAGTCCAAATCGTCATCAAACTTACATGGAACCTCACTTTACAACGGTAAAGTGCAGTTCTCGATCATTAAAGGCAAGAGTTCTGACATGAGCAGATCACTGAAAGACACTAATGGCAGAGTTGGGGAACAATAAGAGACAAAGCTCCCAAATAATGAGAAAAAACAAAACCTGTGACTAAAACAACACTCATCTGAGACCAAAACAGAAAAGTGAAAAGAAAAAACTGTAAATTCTTACAGGGAAATGTTGAATGTAATTACCTTTCTCTGTCTCTTTTCATCTCTAGGTCTGTCTGTCTCTATGTATGTTTCTGTGTGTCTGCCTGCCTCTCTGCCTCTCTCTCTGACTCTGTCTGTCTCTTACTTTTGTCTGTTGTCCGTCTGTCTGTCTCTCTGTCTTTGTCTTTTTCTCTGTCTGCCTGCCCCCTCTTCTCTCCCCTTCTCTCTCTCTCTCTCTCTCTCTCTCTCTCTCTCTCTCTCCTCTCTCTCTCTCTCTCTCCTCTCCTCTCCTCTCTCTCTCTCTTCTCTCTCTCTCTCTCCTCTCTCTCTCTCTCTCTCTCTCTCTTCCTCTCTCTCTCTCTCTCTCTCTCTCTCTCTCGTCTCTGTCTCTCTCTTCCTCTGTCTGCTCTTCTGTCTTCTCTGCTCAATCTGTCTGTCTCTTCGTCTGTCTTCTGTCTGTCTGTCTGTCTTTCTCTGTCTGTCTCTGTCTGTCTGTCTCTCTGTCTCTCTTCTCTGTCTCCTCTTCTTCTCTCTGTCTCTCTCTCTCTCTTCTCTCTCTCTCTCTCTCCCTCTCTCTCTCTCTCTCTTCTCTTCTCTCTCTCTCTCTCTCTCCTCTCCCTCTCCTTCTCTCTCTTCTCTCTTCTATCTATCTCTATCTTCTCTCTTTCTCTGTCTGTCTCTGTATCTCTGACTCTGACTCTGTCTCTGTCTCTCTGCGTCTCTATCTGTCTTCTGTCTGTCTGTCTGTCGTCTGTCTGTCTGTCTGTCTGTCTGTCTGTCTGTCTGTCTGTCTCTCTCTCTCTCTCTCTCTCTCTCTCTCTCTCTCTCTCTCTCTCTCTCTTCTCTCCTCTTTTTCCTTCCATGCCCCCTCCTTCTCATCCACCCCCCCTCCCCCCTCAAACAATTTCCAGTCTCTGAGTTCGAACAATTCTCTTTGGCAGGAATTGCTGCTTTGGGATTTGGCTTTAATGCAATCAACACACGACTTTAATTAAAAGCAGACAGACTGAAAGAAAGAACAAAGGGGAATTGGAAAAAAGATAGATGCACAGAGAATGACAAAGCTGGAAAGATACAGTGACAGTAGATCTGTGTTTTCATAGAGACAGTGACAGGATACATCGTTGTTTTAGTACATTTAGTAATAGTATACATCTTTGTTTTCATAGATACAGTAACAGTAAACATCTTTGTTTTAATAAATGTGACAGTATACATATTTGTTTTCAGAATCATAGTGGAAGTACACATATTTGTTTTCATAAATATAGTGAAAGTATAGTGAAAGTATACATCTTTGTTTTCATAGATATAGTGACAGTATACATCTTTGTTTTCATAGAGACAGTGACAGCATACATCTTTGTTTTAGTGACAGTATATACCTTTGTTTTCATAGAGCCAGCGACAGTATACATCTTTGTTTTCATATATACAGTGACAGCATACATCTTTGTTTTAGTGACAGTATATACCTTTGTTTTCACATATACAGTGACAGTATACATCTATCTTTGTTTTCATATATACAGTGACAGTATACATCTTTGTTTTAGTGACAGTATATACCTTTGTTTTCATATATACAGTGACAGTATACATCTTTGTTTTCGTAGAGGCGGTGATAGTATACCACTTTCTCTCCGTGATATTTCGAAGTTTGTCATTCATGTTTATTTCAATTACATACTGAATAAACCATTTAAGTTATACACATCTTTAATAGCTGAGAATTTTTTTAAAAAGAAATAAGCTAACGATACAAAGATGAAAACATGAAAAAAGATTTTTCTAAGATTACTTTTTTCAAGATTTTTTTAGTGAGTTATGCATGTGATTACTTATACTGTGTTTTGTCAGAGTCAATTATGTTTTCTAAAATGAGTAATTATGCAATTGGTGTAGAGATTATTCCATGGTGGGTTTGTAAGACTTTCTGTTGCACACACTCGCCTCCTGTTAATGTGTAGCTACTGCGGAACCTCTGTAGTGGCCACATCCTAACTGCTAGCTTGTTAAGTGTAGCATACATGCAGCCTCTGTATAGTGGCCACATCCTAACTGTCTAGCTTCGCCTTGTACCAGGGGTGTTGTGCTGAGATGGGAGATGAAAGATCTCCACGTTAATACAATTAAAACATCTTCAATCAGACATTTGATCTCCAAAGCTTTGGAGGTGAAATATGTTACATAAGCAGGACGTTTTCAGCCAAGTTGCAGCTGGTGGAGCCCATCACTCCAGACAAAAAAGTGCATGCATGCTGGGTATATTCTGAAGGCATTTGCACACATGGCCTTGGTTTTGTAGTCAACTAAAAAAAACAACCCAAAACACCTTCACTGGAGTATGGTCAGTATTAACTTTAACACTGGGGTAAAAATCTGGTAAGCTTAATAAAAACTTGAAGTATGTTTACCTGTTACAATCAGAAAAAATAACCTTAATCATCTCTCTCTCTCTCTCTCTCTCTCCTCTCTCTCTCTCTCTCTCTCTCTCTCTCTCCTCCCCCCCCCCCCCCCCCCTCTCTCTCCTCTCTCTCCTCCTCCCCCCCCTCTCTCCTCCCCCTCTCTCTCTCTTTCTCTCAGTCTTACACATCAGGTTGGCAATAAGAGTGCGGACCCATCCTCATTTTACGAAAACATGTTACGAAACACAGAACCTAAAAACTATAAAGGCCTTTAAAAAAAAAGAAAGAAGAAAGAGAGAAAGGCTGGAGGAGAAGAGTGTCTCTGAGAGACTGAGTGGCCCTTGGCTATTTATTGATCCAGACACCAGTCTCCCTGATCCCTCTCCCCCTCCCTTCCCCTTCCTTCCCTCAAGCCCCCCCCCCCCCCCCAGCACTCCCCCCCCCCCCCCCCCTCCCCCCCTCCCCCTCCTCTCCTCCTCCTTCCACACCCTCCTGCTCATCCTCTCTCCCCCCCCCCCCCCCTCCTCTCAACTCCTCTGTCTCCCCCCCTCCCCTCCCCCCACCTCTCTGCTAACTCTTTCCCCCTCCCTCTCCTCTCCGTTCTCCATTCCTGATTGTCTCCCATCTTTTATCTATGCAGCAGCCATTGAGAGGGAGACAGAGGGGGGAGAGAAGAGGGAGAGAGGGAAGAGAAAGGGGAGAGAGATTAAGAGAAAAGGGAGAGAGAGGGGGAAAGTTGAGAAGAGGGGGATAGATTGAGAGAGGGAGATACAGAGATTGAGATAGAGACAGATAGAGAGAGAGATTAAACAAAAGAACAGTAGAAGAAATTCATTTAATGGTACAAACATGATTGTATCTGATAAGCTGTCTGGGGGTGTTTTTATTTCTTTTCTCTGTGTGAAATTCGGGCTGCTTTCCCTGGGGAGAGTGCATCACCACAAGTGCAGCGCCATCCATTTTTTTTCTTTTTCCTGTTTGCAAATGTATTTGTGACCCGATCAGAGTGGCTTTTTCTGCAGAATTTTGCCAGGTACAATGCTCTTGTTGCCGTGGGTTCTTTTACGTGTGCTAAGTAATGGTGTGTAACACACGGGACCTCGGTTTATTATCTCATCCAAAAGACTAGCACCCAGACCGCCACTCGTGATCTAATGGATGGGGGGAAAGTTTGGGGCCCAAACAGGATACAAGCCACTACACACTCTGATCCAGACTTCACTTTCTAGGCAGGTGCGCTATCTCTAGACCACCAATCCACGGAACCAAAAAGACATATGGAAGTGGAAAAAGAGAGACAAAGAGAAAAGAAAGACAGAAAGACAGACAGAGAAGCTTTGAAAGTCCAAGTCCAGATAAAAGATGTAGTGGTTTAACAGTCACACTGGCTGGGGAAAAAAGTTGGGGGAAGTGAAGGATGAGTAGATGAAAAAGAGAAAGGGGATGTGACAAATGACGTAATGGTAGTGAGAAGGGGGGGGGGGGGGGGGGGGGGGGGAGGAGGAGAAGGGAGTTGGGGCAAGGACAGGGGCTGTGTATCTCTGTGTAGAGGAGGGGGGGTGGGGAGTGAGTGAGGGGCACTGGCAAGTCTGCACCCCCAGGGCTCAGCTGCAGCAGAGGACGCCATGAGGGCAGGCCATGATGTTGCATCACTGCCCAGCTGCCCCGGGGACTGTCAACAACACTGTTCCCCAGGGTGCACAGAGTGGCCGCACGTGCGGCTCGCGCCTACAAGAGAGAGGGAGGGGAAGAGAAGGACACACAACACATACGCACGCACGTACGCATCATGCACGCACAACAAAACAGGCATCCACAACACATACACACGCACATACACACGCATGCGCACCACACACACAACACACACACCACACACACACACACACACACACACACACACACACACACACACACACACACACACACACACACACACACACCACACACACACAGAAACGTACTTTTTTCTCGTCTTCTCCTCCTCCTTCTCCTCCTTTTTCTTCTTCGTCTTCAACCCAAAGGGAAATTCCTTCCTTTCTTCTCGTTGTTAGCCGAGGCCCATTTCTCCATCATTCCACCCTGAGGACCTCTGCTGCTGTGTCACCCATCACTGGATGGAAGCTAATTGTCATGGCTTTAGTTAATGCGTTCTTAAAGCAGAAGAGGTGGAGCAAAGTTTTCCTTCTATGATCGTTTCCAACAGTTCAGTGATCTTTTAATTTCTCCAGAGTGGAGATGGCAGGGTGATTCTCATTTTTGTGTCGGTCCTCAGCTGTGTTTTAAAGTTTAGCGTGACAAGCTTGCGATCGTTGCAAATGCCAGCTGTGTGAAATGCCTTTGTTTTAGGTATGCAGGGATGCCAGGCCTGTACTGGTATAGAACTGCAATCTGTATGGCTGGGATACTGTACTGTGCGTTCGGGTGGCTATGTCTATCACTGGGGAGACTTTAAGCTTGCAAAAAGAATCGACAAAAGCCAAGTTATTGTCCATTGCGAATCTGAGCAGGCTTGTTCCCTTCTCAATAATTCTCTTTATTGCAGTAGGGCCAGTAAAATTCCCTCCTGTCTTCTTTCTAGAACAGCCATACCATCTGCGGCCTTCTGGTCAACTAGAACAATAAAATGTCTTTTCTTGTGATCTTCTTGATGACTGTTATGAAGGTGGATTCAAATCCAAGCCTGTTGTGGGGGCATGTAGTGGCATTGTCGTGATGTGAAATGGTTTTGGACCTGGCCAGAAAAAAACAACTCTGACAGACAGACATACAGATAGAGATGGGCCTAAACACACACACACACACACACACACACACACACACACACACACACACACACACACACAACACACACACACACACACACACACACACACACATGCATGTATATAAAATATATATATACATACATGTATACATATGTATATATATATATATGTTTGTGTGTGTATATATATCATTTATATATGCATGTACACTCATAAAAATACAGACACTGTAAGAATTAAAGAAATACAAATTTGCAAGACCTCGCGCCATTTCCTCAGCATTTTATGAACAGTTTGCCAACAACGTTCAGCAGGACTACAATGGTGTATCTCAAGGATACACATTACCTACACACACAGAAACCAACACTAACAAATTACGAAAGGACTTTGCTCTCAAAATCATAACTCTCTCTCTCTCTCTCCTCTCTCTCTCTCTCCTCTCTCTCTCTCTCTCTCTCTCTCTCTCTCTCTCTCTCTCTCTCTCTCTCTCTCCTCTCTCTCTCTCTCTCTCTCTCTCCCTCCCTCTCTCTCTCTCTAACAGAAGAACTCTTCCCTACAACAATAATAACAGTCCATTGAAAACCGCCACTGCTTGTCTTGTATGTCTGTATTCCACTTTAAGTCACAGCTGATGTATCTGCATGATATTTGGGCTGCTGTCCCTTGAAGACTGTGTCACCACAAACGCAGCGCCACCCAGTTATGATGTGTGTGTGTGTGTGTGTGTGTGTGTGTGTGTGTGTGTGTGTGTGTTTGTGTGTGGTGTGTGTGTGTGTGTGTTGAGTGTCTACGTGTATAATTGGTTTTCTGTATAGCGTGAGTTTGTGGTGTTATGTTTTGACTACAGGGTTATTTGCAATGGGAAAATCTTTTGTTGTCGTGTTTACTTTACGTGCGCGTATAATGTTGAGTGTGGGTTCTTTTATGTGTAGTGAAGACATAATGAGATGAGGATTTAAGTCTTCTACTGGGTAGTGAAGAATAGGAGGTGAACTTTGACGTCCTTTTCTTATTGGTGCACTGATAACAGATGAACTGGGAAGTGCAAGACAGACAGGTGAAGATGAAGGATGCAGTGAAGACAGACAGATGAACAGGGGAGAATGCAGAGAGACACAGGTGGACAGGAGGGAGGAGGGAGGGGGGGAGGGATTGACAGGTGTGGGGGATCTCTGCTCCATCTTGCTCTCTTCCTGCCTGCTGTCAGTGCCACCGCGTCACGTGATTTACTCTTCGTCAAGTCCCGGATGTGACCATGACCTTTGAGTTAGCTCAGGGCTGTCACGACCCTACCCTGTTACAGACAGACAGACAGACAGACAGACAGAGAAAGACGGACAGACAGAGAGAGAGTTCTTGATTTTCAACAACAAAAAAGGTTAAAAAAAAATGTGTTTGATTAAAAAGGTTCTTGAATGGAATGTAGTCACAAAATGTGATTCGTACCCTAACCACATGGCACGAAAATGAACATTATGACTTCTCTCTGTCACTTATTTACGTCAACTGCATTTGTTTGCCTATCGGTGTGGCTTTTTTCTACAGAATTTTACCAGGGATAACTCTCTTATTGCCGTGGGTTCTTTTACGTGCGCTAAATAATTTTGTCTTACACACAGGACCTCGGTTTATCGTCTCATCCGAAAAACTAGCACACAAACCACCACTCATGGTCTAATGGATGGGAGAGGAAAGTTTTAGGCCCAAACGGAGTTCAAACCACCGCACACTCTGACCCGGACTTTTCGCTTTCTAGGCAGGCGCGTTACCTCTAAGCTACCGATGCACCTCCTGTCTCTTCGGTACAGCCCTGCTGACATGGAATGAAGATGCACGTGCCAGATCTGCCGTGTGTGTCCCTGGCTGAAGGAGGGAAGGGGGGAGGGAGGAGCGATGGCCTGACCTCCCAGCATCAGGCTGGCCAGGCCGGCCCCAGGGGATGCTGCTGCTGCTGCTCTGTTACCTGAGATCACTGTCAGGGTCTCTGACCTTTCAGGCTGTCTCTCTGTCTCTCTCTTGTCTGTGGTAGTGTCTGTCTGTCTTTGTAGTTGGTTCTGTCTGTCTGTCTTTCTTTCTGTGCTGTCTATGTCCGTCTGTCTGTCTCTGTGTCTGTGTCTCTATGTCTGTAGATGTCTCTCTCTATTGCAGTCTCTGTCTGTCTGTTCTGTCTGTCGTCTGTCTGTCTGTCTGTCTGTCTGTCTTCTGTCTGTCCTGTCTGTCCTGTCTGTCTGTCTCTCGTCTCTCTCTCTCTCTCTTCTCTCTCTCTCCTCCCTCTCTCCTCCTCTCTCTCTCTCCTCTCTCTCTCTCTCCTCTCTCTCTCTCTCTCTCTCTCTCTCTCTCTCTCTCTCTCTTTTCTCATGCGCGCGGGTGTGGATGTGTGTGTATGTCTCTGTGTGTGCTCATACGCACCCGTATGTGTTCTCTGTGTGTTTGCACATGTGCGTGCATGGATACTTGAACACTTATGTATGCATACCTGCCTCTCCATGTATGCATGCCTGCCTCTCTATGATATGCATGCCTGCCTCTCTATGTGTGACTGCTGCACTTATGCATGCGTGTGAGTGAGTGCGCATGCAAGTGTAAGTGCGTAATGAAAAGAGCATAAGCTTATTCACACAAACAGTTCAGTACAACACAATAATAATCTTGCACTTGAATACCACTTTGCCACATGAATTGGAATACCACTTTTAGTCACCTGAAGTGGAATACCACTTAAGTCATGTAAACTGGAATACCACATTAAGTCACGTGAAATTTAGACTGCTCTCCACAGGGAGAGCGCGTCGCCACAAGAGCAGCACCACCCATTTTTTCCCCATTTCCTGTCTGCAATTATATTTGTTTCCCTCTCAGAGTGACCTTTTCTACAGAATGTTGCCAGGGACAATCCTCTTGTTCCTGTGGGGTTCCAGTTGTAGCCTCAATCTCGGGTTTAATGTCTCATCCGAAAGACTAGCACCCAGACCACAATTCACAGTCTAGTGGATTGGGGGGGGGGGGCAGTTTCGACACAAACGGGGATCGAACCTGGACCCAGATCATATCCAGTATTGTCACTTTCCCGGGAGGTGCTTTACCTCCAGACCACCAACCCACCTGTGGCCAGAACAATATATAGGTATCGACAGAACCCCGGGAATGCCTGTCTTATCAATCACCTCCGGGTCGATTCAGCCTCCTCCCTGCTCTATTTGAAAAAGACACACGGCAAGATGCTGGCTAGTCCTGTTTTAGCATCGACCTAATGCCCCCCTCAGGAAATAGGTCCCGGCACTTTTGGAATGCTCCGGCACCGTAGAGATGATTGTTTGGGGACAGGAAGATTGTGAAGATTGGAAATTATCAATAACAGCTGTCTTTTGTTTTGGGGGTCTCAGTCAGTGTGTCTGTCTGTCTCTCTGTCTTTCTTTCTGTCTGTCTCTGTCTCTTTCTCCCTTTCCTTCTCTCTCTCTCCTCTCTCTCTCTCTCTCCTCTCCTCTCTCCTCTTTTCTCTCCTCTCTCTCTCTCCTCTCTCTTTCTCTCTCTCTCTCTCTCTCTCTCTCTCTTCTCTCTCCCTCCTCTCTCTTCTCTTACTCCCCTCTTCTCTCCTTCTCCTCCTCTCTTCTCTCCTCTCTTTCTGTCTTTATCTCCTCTCTCTCTCATTCTTCTCTCTCTCTCATGCCTCTCTCTCTTCTTCTCTCCTCTCTCATCCTCTCTCTCTCACTCTCTCATCTTTTCCTTTTCTGTGGCCTATGTTTGTGCCTCGGCATTAATCTTCAATCTCTCTCCTATGTCTCTGTCTCTCTGTCGTTATCTCTCTTCTGTCTCTCTGTCTTTCTCTCTACCTCTCTCCTCCTCTCTCTCCTCTCTCTCTCTCTCTCTCTCTCTCTCTCTCTCCTTCTCTCTCCTCTGTTACAGTCAGACGATCAGCAGAGATCCCAGACTAGGAAGTAATAATGGACACACGTTGAGAATAGAAATAGGAATAAAGGAGGCGGGGAGGGATTGGGGGCATGGAGGGGACAGGAGGGGGGGGGGGGGGGGGGGAGGGACAGCGGATTGTGGTTTGCTTCAGAGCTGCGCTGATCCATTGACTGATTGTCCTGCACTGATTAGCCTGCACCTGGCGACCTGTGTGTGTGTGTGTGTGTGTGTGTGTGTGATGTGTGTGTGTGTGTGTGTGGTGTGTGTGTGTGTGTGTGTGTGTGTGTGTGTGTGTGTGTGTGGCGCGTGTTGTGTGTGTGTGCGTGTGGTGTGTGTGTGTGTGTGTCTGTCTGTTTGTGTGTGTGTGTGTGTGCGCGTGCGTGTGCATGTGTGAGTGTGTTGGGGAGGGGGGGAGGGGGAGGTGTGTGTTTCCATGCCTACATGACTGTGTTCGTGCATGTGTACCTGTGTGTGTACGTCATGCGTGTGTGTGTATGTGAGAGAGAAAGAGAGACTGTAGTGTGTGTTTCCAAATGTGGCATGGATATATAAATTATATATAATAATGAAAATATATATTTATTAATAATATATTTTTATATAATAATATATGCACATTTGATTGTACACACACATACATACCCACATGCCACTTTGTATACGAGTGCACTTCTGAATACAAATAGGAATGCAACGTGATTATATGAACACATCATCTATAATCCATGCACACTGCAAGCATTCACAGCAATTCACTGCCAGCACACACTTAAATAAAATTTTAAAAAATACAGCTCCGAACCACTGAATACTGTGGATGATTCCATCTCTCCGTATTTTGCGAATTACCTGTGGATTGATTCATCAGTCTCCTGTATTTCTGCAGAATACCTGTATGATTCATCATCTTTATTGCAGAATTACTGTGGATTGATTCATCAGTCTCCTGTATTTCTGCAGAATTACCTGTGGATTGATTCATCAGTCTCTGTTTCTGCAGAATTACTGTGTTGTTCATCAGTCTCCGTATTTCTGCAGACAGGGCGGCAAGAGGTTGTTCCTCTTTTAGCATCGATTCTCTCAGGAAATTGGCCCGGCGCCTTTCCAGTGCGCTGGCTCCATGTAGATTGTTTCAGGATTGGGGGATTTCAAGACTCTGGAATTTGATCAATAACAGCTGTTCTTCTGCCTTTAGTCTGTCTGTCTGCTGTCTGTTTCTCTGTCTGATTTGTGGTGTGTGTGTGTGTGTGTGGTGTGTGTGTTGTGTGTGTGTTGCCTGTGTAGTCTGCCTGCCTGTCTCTGTTTCTGTCTGTTGCTCCCTGTTTCATTTTTCTTTAATTTTTGTTTCTTTTTTGTTTGTTTTTAATTTTCTTTAGGGCCAAGGTATGAAGAAACGGTATGTGTCTGGCCCATTTCCTTGAAAAAAGCAGTTTCAGTTCGATGTTTCCTGTCTGTCTTTATCTTCTCTGTTTCTCCTACTCCTCTTCAACACCCCCCCACCCCCCCCCACCCCACCCAAGCACATACATACGCCCTCGTACGCGCGCACACACACACACACACACTCACACACTCACACACACATTATATATATTATATACATACATACAGACATACAACATACATACATACAACATACATACAGACATACATACTATACATAATATACTCACTCACATCCTTGTCCCTGTTCTTTCTTTCTTCTTCTTTCTTCTTCTTCTTCTTCTTCTTCTTCTTCTTCTTTCTTCTTCTCTCTTCTTCTGTCTCTGTCTCTGTCTTCTTCTGTCTCTCTGTCTCTCTGTTGTCTGTCCTCTCTCTGCTCTCTCTCTCTCTCTGTCTCTCTCTGTCTCTCTCGTCTCTCTGTCTCCTCTCTCGTCTCTCTCTCTCTGTCTCTCTCTCTGTCTCTCTCTCTGTCTCTCTGTCTCTGTCTCTCTCTGTCTCTCTGTTCTCTCTCTGTCTCTCTCTGTTCTCTCTCGTCTCTGTCTCTGTCTCTCTCGTTCTCTCTCTGTTCTCTTCTCTCTCTGCTCTCTCTCTTCTCTCTCTCTCTCTCTCTCTCTCTCTCTCTCTCTCTCTCTTCTCCTCTCTCCTCTCTTCTCTCTCTCTCTCTCTCTCTCTCTTCTCTCTCTACATCTACCTCAGCCACATCATTCCAATCTGGGGACGGGTGGGCTGGTCACTTTCCGTTTGTCTCACAGGCATGCACGTCTTACAATCTCAGCAGTGTATTCCTAGTGAACTGAGGTAAAGATGCCTGGCGACCAGTCTGTGAGTGCGTTTGTGTGGAGGTGTGTTGTATTCTGTGCCTGTAGTGTGGCGGTTGTGATGTGTGTGTGTGTGTGTTGTGTGGTGTGTGTGTGTGTGTGTGTGTGTGTGTGTGTGTGTGTGTGTGTGGTTGTGATGAAGTAACTAGAGGTAGGATCATGTTCAGGCAAATTGAAGTATTTGAGATTTGTTTGGTACAAGAACAGCTGCTCCTCTTATTTCTTCCTGCTGTCTTCCTGTTTGTCCTAGCTGTTCTTCCGTCTGTGTCTGTGTTGTTCGGTAAGTCTGTTTGTGCAACAATTCATATGTTAGTTTCTCTTACCTCTTCCTGTCTGGAATCTTTTTGTTGTTGTTTATTGTTGCTGCTGCTGCTGTCCTTGGTGTTTATGTTGTTATTGTTTGTTGTTGTTATTCTTCTTCTTTCTTCTTCTTCTTTTCTTCTTCTTCTTCTTTTTTTTTTTTTTTGTTTTGGTTCTTGTCCTCTATTCCTGTTCCTTCCTGTCACGTGAGAGAGACAGAGAGAGAGAGAGACAGAGACAGACAGAGGACAGAGAGGAGGCAGGCAGGCAGGCAGGACAGGCAGACAGGCAAAGACGCAGACAGAGAGGGAATCTTGTGTAATCCCTACAAAGCCCTGTATAATCTCGCTGTCTCCGGAATGTCCTCTCTCAGTCTGGCACCCTCCCCACACTGACGCCGCAGAGTGCAGTGAAGTGCATCTCCACACCTCGCCACTGTCGCCTTCTGAGCCCTGCAACACGCGTGAGCAGAAACTGAATAGACTGTGTGTGTGTGTGTGTGTGTGTGTGTGTGTGTGTGTGTGTGTGTGTGTGTGTGTGTGTGTGTGTGTGTGTGTGTTGTGTGTGTGTGTGTGTGTTGTAAATGGATTGGTGTAAGTATACAGAAAGATATATATAGATATAGTATATACACAGAGAGAGACAGAGAGAAAGAGACAGAGAGAGAGAAAAGGAAGACACATATTCACATGGAGACAGACAGACAGAAACAGAGAGGAAAGCAGAAAGTTTTTCTTGTATTTTCTGTATGCCCTTTTAATGAGAAATCGAGATATGAAGATCGGCACACTATTGAACACTACTACATTCCAGTTTTTCCACACCAAGAAACCTACACGCTCCCCTTACTTCGGTGTTTTGATGGACAGAAGGATCGTTTGGGGAGACTGGGGGCTGGCTGACTTGCCGGACATAACACTGCATCATTGTAGGGACAATCGGCATAAAACTGACAGTTTTAGGGGAGGAGGGGGCAAACCCCTAGTATCTACACATCAACGCCGATGGGAGAAAGTGAACGTCTGTCTCGTGACATCACTAGTGAGAGGCTGGGGCTCAGCAGTGATGCAGTGTCTTTATAGTATCCCATTCAGTGATGGGGTGTATTGTGTGTATATTATCCCATTCAGTGATGGGTGTCTGTGTGTATATTATCCCATTCAGTGATGCAGTGTCTGGTGTATATTATCCCATTCAGTGATGCAGTGTCTGTGTTATATATCCCATTCAGTGATGGGGTGTCTGTGTGTATATTATCCCATTCAGTGATGGGGTGTTGTGTGTATATTATCCCATTCAGTGATGGGGTGTATAATATTAATCCCATTCAGTGATGGGTGTATGAATAGTTATCTCCATTCAGTGATGTGAGTGTATAATATTACTCCATTCAGTGATGGGGTGTGTGTGTGTATATCCATTCCCATTGTTCTGACATTCCAGGTCTTTTATAACGTATCTATTCTGTGATACGGCCTGTCTGTGGTCAAGGTATAGGTTGCTACTGAGGTCCCGACCCAGCTCGATCATGGCTTGTACTTCACCCTTTCAGTGATGCGTTATTGTCCCAAATTGTCTATTCCCATTACAGTATGCTTTCTGAGGAAAGTTAATCTCAAAATCGTGAATTGCGATGTGAATGAAGGATAAGCATTGTATCGAATTTGTCAGTGATGCAGTGTGATCACTTTAAAATGATGGAACAAGCTAGCCGTTTTCGTCATCTCTCCCCCCCCCCCCCCCCCCCCCCCCCCCCCCCTCCCTTTCTGCAATCAAATTGCTTTTTTGTTGTGGTTTTGTTTTTTTTTAAACTTTTTAACATTCATTTTATATTTTCCTCATGTTGTGTTCACTTTAAACTTCATGGGGAGGGAGTGTGTCTTCAACTGTTCAATTTGTCGATTTTTGTTTTTTACAAATTCGGAGTTCAAGGTTAAAAACCCAGAATATTTGTGGAGCGTCATGTGAGTAGGAAGAAGGTTAGGGTGGGAGGTGGGGGAGAGGGGGTAGACGGGAGAGACAAAAGCGTTGGTGTGTAGGCGGTGGAGGAGGGAGGGGGAGGGGAGGAGAAGAAGTGCAGGGTTGGGTAACGTGGACCCTGCTGCCTGTCCCCCGGGCCCTCTTCATCAAAAGCAGGCTGCCACACAAACGGCCATGTTGCCTAAAGGGGGATCACCCTGATTAGTCCGCTATCACCCCTCGGGACCTATCAGATAAATGGAAAGATTATCAGGCGCCGTCGCCATGAAATTTTAATTCACAGTTCACCGTTGACAAAGATGGCTGAATTATACAGGAGAAAAAACAGGGCTGGGGAGGGGTGGGTTGAAGTAGAATGCAGGCGGGATGATGGAAAGTAATTGTGCAGTGTGTCAGAAAGCATAGCACCAGCGTTCATGGCTAGCCAGCCCTGTACCCCTGTACCCACAGGGCCACCAGCCAGAGATCTTCTTTAGCATCCTGGCTGGTTGTTTATGAAGAGATGGGAAAGAGCGTGGAGCTCGACCTCTGTGTGTTTTATAGCGTTGTCGTTTAGCTCTACCTTTATATGTTTTATATTGTTGTCGTTCAGCTCTACCTTTATTGTTTTATATTGTTGTCGTTCAGCTCTACATTTATATGTTTTATATTGTTGTCATTTAGCTCTACATTTATATGTTTTATATTGTTGTCGTTTAGCTCTACCTTTATATGTTTTATATTGTTGTCGTTTAGCTCTACCTTTATACGTTTTATATTGTTGTCGTTTAGTCTACATTTATATGTTTTATATTGTTGTCGTTTAGCTGTACCTTTATATGTTTTATATTGTTGTCGTTTAGCTGTACCTTTATATGTTTTATATTGTTGTCGTTTAGCTGTACCTTTATAGTTTTATATTGTTGTCGTTTAGCTCTACATTTATATGTTTTATATTGTTGTCGTTTAGCTGTACCTTTATATGTTTATATGTTGTCGTTTAGCTCTACATTTATATGTTTTATATTGTTGTCATTTAGCTGTACCTTTATATGTTTTATATTGTTGTCGTTTAGCTCTACCTTTATATGTTTTATATTGTTGTCGTTTAGCTCTACCTTTATATGTTTTATATTGTTGTCGTTTAGCTGTACCTTTATATGTTTTATATTGCTGTCGTTTAGCTCTACCTTACACTTTTATATTGTTGTTGGCAGTAGTGGTATTATTATTAATGCTGTGGTTGTTCCTGTTCCTGAATTAACCGGAACCAGCTCCAGTCAGTCAATGAGTCAGTCAACCATCCAACCATCAAGTCATCCATCCCAACCAACCAACCGACCGACCAACCAGCTAATCAACCAACCAACCCAACCAACAAAATAACCAACCAACCCAACAAGGGGGGACGGATAGCCTAGTGGTCAGAACATTGCGCTCGCAATTTGACGACCAGGGTTCGATTCCCGTTCGAGGGAATTTTTCCTCTGGAGTTAACATTCAGTGCTGAACTCACTCTCCTCAAAAGTCTTCGGATGAGACTATAAACCGAGGCCCCGTGTGCGAACGCACGCAGAACACCTTGCGCACACGTTAAATCCTGTCCCGCTTTTGTAAGAGTAGGCTATCGTGTGCCGGTGAAACAGATGACACGATTTACAAAAATGCATACACACAGGGACTGGATGTAAAAAAAAAAAAGCACATGAGTGCTTATTCTCATTATCCTTGGTATAGAGAAGAATAAATAAATAGATAGATAAATAATCCTTGATATAAAAGAATAAATAATAAATAAAAATAAAAACCCAGCCATCACTGTTAGCCATACTCCTGTCTCTTAACTTAAAACACGGCAGGAGGAGGCGCATTCTTTTCTAATGAGGTCCTGTTCACCTTCCCTTTTCTGTCCCTCACAACACTCCCTCCCTCACAACTCCAACCACAACTACATCAGCGGCTGTTGTTGACATGCAACAGCTGACTGCCAGCAGAGAACACGGTGCTCAATCAACCCTCCACTACTTTTATTATTATTGTTATTATTATACCTCTGCCAGTCAACCGGTGCATGTTTTCACACCCACACCTGCCCGGTGGCCGACTGTGTCCAGTGCCTCCCCACCCAAAACTATGTACACAGGCAGAATATACATTCGCGTGATATAATTATGTGTTGGTACAGGCATAATTTCTCGGGGGGGGGGGGGGGGGGATGCCGGGGCCTGTCAGCATGAATAGCATCCCTCCAGCGTGTGAAAGTTCTTGCTAGAAATCCTCTCTTTTCTATCCTCTCTTTTGTTTCTCCTTTGATCTTTTTCTTCCTGTCATCTCCTTCTTTGTCTATTTTCTGCCTTCTTGGTCCTTTCTCCTGCCCTGTTTGGTCCACTAAGGCTTCAAGGATACCAAATCTCTCCTACACCGAAGTTCGATGCACAGGACCTGACTTGTCAGGCGCTTAACGGCAGCGCAGCGCATTTTCACTCCTATGACAGACACGGCAGTTGCTGTCTGGTGTTCAATGAAGAACACGCGACAGGGCGAGCAGTAAACAATGTATATATTCAAAATTGTCCTAGGGAAAGTTTTGAGATGGGGGTGGGGTGGATGTGGGATGGCCTGGCTGTGCTGTCATTCAGAACGGCAGAGAAGGGTGGCAGGCCCAATCAGGTTAATAATACACCAGCCATCAATCCTGGTGACCCCAGTGCAGTGCGCCTGACTTCAGCTGTACCTGTAGTTGTGTCTGTGGCTATGTATGGCCTGTGGTGTGTGTGTGTGTGTGTGTGTGTGTGTGTGTGTGTGTGTGTGTGTGTGTGTGTGTGTGTGTGTGTGTGTTGTGTGTGTTGGTGTGTGTGTGTGTGTGTGTGTGTGTGTGTGTGTGTGTGTGTGTGTGGTATAACACAGAGATTGTATATATAATAAGTATATAATATATAGTATATATGTGTGTGATAACATAGATTGTGTATTATATATTGTATATATATATATGTTGTATATATATATATATGGTGGTAATTATTAATATATATATGTTTATATATATATATACATATATATAATTATATATATATATATAATATATGATGTGTGTGTGTGTGTGTGTGTGTGTGTGTGTGTGTGTGTGTGTATGCACATGTGTGTGTACAGAACGACGACAGCGGGCTGATTGGGGGGGGGGATAGTGCTGGGACTAAAGGGACGTGTCTTTTCCTCCTGCCTGCCTCATCTTCCTGACACACCAGTCCTGCTGCTCCCACCCCTCTCCTTCCTATCGGACCACCCCCCAGTCACCTCTAGGCTCAGCAACTCCACACCTCAGAATCGCGTTCACACCAAGCTTATGGATCTTAGGCTGCCGTGAGGACACCCACCACAGTGCCCTGCACTGCTGTGGGGTCACTGCTGCCTGTTCTGGTCTGACTTACGCAGGACATAACCTGCTAAGCCCCCGACATACAGCAGTTTTTTTGTAACTCGTGGAGAAAAATCCCTCAAACCAACCTTTCTGTCGGTCTGTCTCTCTATCTCTGTCTCTGGTCTCTGTGTACCTGTCTGTCTGTCTGTCTATCTGTCTATCTGTGTGTTCATCTGTGCAAATGTGTTTGTCCTACTTTCGACAATCAGGAAAAAAAGACAGGTTCGTTAATTCCAGCTAAGAAGACATCAGCTGACAAAAAGTTTTTCTACTAATGAATCGGAAGAGTATCTCTTTAAAAGCCCAACAAACAAATCTACACACACACACACACACACACATCACACCACACACACCACACACACACACACACACACACACACGCACGTATGCACGCACGCACACACGCACGCACGCCCCACACACACACACACACACACACACACACCACACACATACACACTGAACCGAGGGCAAAAATCAAGCGAAGGAAGAGGGAGATTGCACTATTTATTTATTTGTTTGTTGTTTGTTTGTTGCTAGTGTTGGGTTGTTATCTCTTTTTTGCCGGTAATGTAGTTCAACTTTTTAAGGAACAGTGATAGTAGTGTTTTTCTGTCAGTGGCCATGTTTTAAGGTCACAGGTGAGAGAGAGAGACAGAGAGAGAGACAGAGACAGACAGACAGACACAGAGACAGACACAGAGACAGACACAGAGAGAAGCAGAGTCTGTCTGATCTCTGTCTGTCTGTCTGTCTGTCTGTCTGTCTGTCTGTCTCTCATATATCTCTATCTCTCTCTTCTCTTCTTTCTCTCTCTCTCTCTCTCTCTCTCCTCTCTCTCTCTCTCTCTCTCTCTCTCTCTCTCTCTCTCTCTCTCTCTCTCTCTCTCTCTCTCTCTCTCTTTCTTCTTCTTCTTCTTCTCTTTTCTTCTTCTTCTTCTTCTTCTCTTCTTCTTCTTCTTCTTCAATGTCATCCAGTTACTATGTTTGATGTTTAGTGATTGCACACAAGATCTCAGTGTTTACTTGGAGCTTCACGTCCTCCTAGGCGCCCCCTGTGGGACATGATTACGCTGTTGATAGCTGATGGAACTCAGGGTATAGTGGCATCTGAAGCACTTTTTTCAGGGCAGTGGACTCAGTCAGCGCCAATGTTAACTCTCGGGAAAAATATTTTGAAAAACTAAAGAAATAAAATAATGTAAATTAGAATAATATGAATTAATAGAAGCAAAACCTGCTGGAGAAAATCCCTCAAAGGGACACCTTAGCAGGGACTTATACCTGCACCCTCTCTTACCGCTACATTCAAGAGTAGTGCTCTAACCACTGGCCTACCTGTTCCCCTTTCACCCCAAATAGAGGAGATGAGGGGTGGGCTTTTTGTTTGTTGAATGTTGTGTTGTTGCTTTTTTTGTTTTCTTTCTTTCTTTCTTCGCTAGAGCTTCCAAGATTCATCGATGGTGAAATTTTGCGTATGGGACCGTTTGTAGCCACATCTGACTTCGGGATGGCGTCTTAAACACGAAACCTGTGCGCATGCTGGTTAGTCTTTTAAACGTTTTCATCCGTTCCTACCGGCACGAAATGTGGAACGTATGTACAGGGTGTTGTGCGTGCGTTTGCACACGAGACTTCGGTTAACTTTATAATGAAGCCTACAACCCACGAAGGACCTTCTGGGGAGTGAAGTCAGCACTGGATTGATGGTCTAGGGGTAACACGCCTGCTTAGAAAGCGAAAAGTCAGGGTTGAAGTGTGCGGTGGTTCAAATCCCATTTGGGCCAACTAACAAGAGAGTTATCCCTGGCAAAATTATGAAGACAAAAGCCATTCTAATAGGGAAACTAATACAATTGCAGACAGGGAAATAAAAGATTATGGGTGGCGCTGCTCTTGTGGCGACGCTGTCGCTCCGGGGAGTAAAAGCTCGAATTTCACGCAAAGAAATCTGCCGTGACGTAAAGTGGTGTAAAAGACAAAAATCAATGAAATACAAACTCCTGGGGGAAAATCCCCTCAAACTGGCTCCTCTGTGTGGTTCGATTCCGGGCCGTCAACCACAAGAGCAAGGCTCTAACCACTAGGCTACCCCCCCCCCTGCCCCAACGCAGTAGGGTTATGAAAAAACCTATCTTTTCTTGCTGTAGCCCTGCCCCTTGCTACTGTCGGCAGACTGTTTGACAGTGCAGCAGCAATCACATGTGGCAGTGATAATTACCTGCAGTGACTGGAAGGAAGGAAGGAAATGCTCCCTCCCACAAACGGCTTGTGTATAGTTCACTGATTTCTTTGATGCTGGTCCACTAGTTCCTCTGAAGTGGAGGCCAACACGCTAACTCAACTATCTACTAGCGTGTCTGTAACTTAACTATCTGTCTCGTACCGTGTCTATCTCCCTGTGTTTTCTTTTCTCTCCACCCCCGCTTGGCAGGTTTGGGATCAATATAAACATGTGTAAAAAGCTTCATCCATCCATGATTCATATATCTCTCTCTCTGTGTCTATATGTCTCTCTCTGTATCTGTCATCTGTCTTCTGTCTGTCTGTCTGTCTGTCTGTCTGTCTGTCTGTCTGTCTGTCTGTCTGTCTGTCTGTCTGTCTTCTCTCTCTCTCTCTCTCTCTCTCTCTCTCTCTCTCTCTCTCTCTCTCTCTCTCTCTCTCTCTCTCTCTCTCTCTCTCTCTCTCTCTCTCTTCTCCCCTTCTCTCTATTTTATATCTATCTATATCTATCTCTACCTCTTTCTCCCTGTTAATCTGTCTCTATTTCTCTCTTTCTCTCTCATGCAAAACTAAAAGTATATTCATCTTACGATGCTGTATAAGACAGAAAGCAAGGAGATAGAAGAGAGACAGACAGACAGACCGAGAGACAGACATGAGAAACATCTTTTTTTTTCTTTGTTAGTATTGATATTCAAAACATGCACAAAACACTTAACATCAACATGGAAACTGCATAAGTAACAGCTAAAAATCTGAAATAAGGAATTTCATAAAACAGAGAAAGGAAATGACATCTGAAGTGATGACATCTGTCACCACAATAACACAACAACACAACACAACAGCTGCTGCAGTTCTTTTGATTCACAGGCTTAGCTGCATGCATGTGGGAGATTTGCAGTGTTGGTGATCAATGACACTCACACACAACACACATTTGCCTGTGTGTGCATACATACACATGCATGCATGCACGCGTGCACATGCAACATCAACATACACCACAACACAACAACATGTACACCACACACGCAGCACGTGCACACACATGACGAACATGCACATGCGGCATACACGCACGCACACACACACACACATACACAACACACACTCATACACAACCCAACACAGCACAACAACACAACCCAGCACAACACACACACGTGCGTCAGTGCAGGTAACCCACAGTTCACAGTGTTTGGTCAGGGGTCAGAAAGGTCATGCAGAGGTCAGGAAAGGTCATGCAGAGGTCAGGAAAGGTCAGGTAGGGTCAGGAAAGGTCAGGCAGGCAGAATGCTGTACAGCCTGTCTGCTTCCCTGTCACCAGCAGCTGAGGTGCAGAGGTCTGTAGGTCATCAGGAACACGCGCCTTTGTACTGACAGGATGCCCAAGCCTGTTCTTTTCCCTGTACTGAATGTTAGGCCTTGTATATTGTTTCCTTGTAGACTCAGACTTGACCCTCTGAGTTATCGAACAGTTCTTTGTAAATAGGGATTGCTGAGACTGAGTGAAGCACTCTAATTGAGGGTCACAGTTCACATACCTGCTTGAAAAGGGAAAAGTCCAGTCTAAAGTGTGTGGTTCTTCAATCCCCATGTGTGCTTGAAACTTCCCCCCATCCACTAGACCATGTGTGGTGGTCTGGGTGCCAGTCCTTTTGGATGAGAGGCTAAACCCAGGTCCTGTGTGGAGCATTGTGCAGCACACGTAAAAGAACCCAGGAGAACAAAAAAAAAGTGTTCCTGGCAAAATTCAAAAGCCACTCTGAAGGGAAACAATACAGAATCATGGAGACAAGAGAAAGGGAAAAATATACTAGGTGACACTGCTCTTGTGATGATGCGCTCTCCTCAAGGAGAGCTGCCTGACTTTCACACAGAAAAATCTGCCATGACATGGGTTGTATTCAGTCCAACACCAAGGGCAGAACAGAGAGAGAAAGATGGAGGGACTACTTGTCATATCATTCATGGTACCCCCGTGGTCAAGAAACATGATGTGATATTTCATGTCTTGCTTCTTGCTCTGCTGGTTTGTCAATGAACTTGGCTGATTCCTAACTAAGTACACAGCTAATATTCATTTTTGTTTCACATGGCAATTGTTGGTATATTTACACAGAATGGCTGAGAGTTATCACTAATAATTTCTCGAAATTACTTTTTTGTGTGTAAATGTGCAATGATGAACACAAGTATTAGGGTGTAACTTTTTCATGGACATGGTTACATCTGCAGGTTTATAAGCTGCCAACTAGCTACACACACACACACACACACACACACACAAACACCACACACACACACACACACACACACCACACACACAACACACACACACACACAACACACACACACACACACACACACACACACACACACACACACCACAACACACACACACACACACACACACACACACAACACCACACACACACACACACACACACACAGAGTGTCACGAGTAAGTGCATTCCCCCCAGTTGAATTCCTAACATGACTGCCTCCCCCATTCAGGTCAAGACTGACATTTTCACCTGCACCTTTGTCTAATACCCCTGCAGTGGAGGCTTTGCTTCAGCTTCGGACCTGGCATGTCTGCATTCTAGCTTTCCTCTGCTGGTTATTTAGACAGGATTACGTGGTGAGACGTGGCTATTTTTAGCTGGCCAGGAATGTAGGTGGCTGGAGTAATTGCTGTCCCTGTTTGCATACCTCCAGGGCTGTTGGTGGCGACAGTGTTTGGGGGAGTGGGCCTGCACTGTTCTGTCCCCTGCCAGTGGGCGTGAGAGAGAGAAAAAACATGGCCTGCATGAAAATACAGCTACAGGCTTGTAGTGCAGCTTACTTTTGAGTATGTATGTATGTATGTATGTATGTATGTATGTATGTATGTATGTATGTATGTATGTATGTATGTATGTATGTACACACACACATATATATATATATGTATATATATATATATATATATATATATATATATATATATATATATATATATATATATATATGCCACAATACAAAAGAATGGTGGGCAAATGGAGTGAGCATGTGATATAAGTGGTATAGACATATTACTATCAAGGAATAAAGACATATGAAATAATGTATCAGCAACAATAAAACACGAAAATTGCATCAGAAAGAGACGGAGACAGAGACAGAGAGAGAGAGAGAGTGTGTGTGTGTGTGTGTGTGTGTGTGTGTGTGTGTGTGTGTGGTGTGTTTGTGTGTGTGCGTGTGTGTGTGTCTGTGTTTGTGTGGTGTGTGTGTGCGAGCGCGCGCACGCGTGCATGTGCGCACTATAGAACCAATTCGACCTTTGCATTGCAAAGAGTAAACGACCCCACAAGACCAGCGGGCAATAAATGCCTTTCCTTTACAGCCAGCCTCCAAGGGGGTATACCATGGGCTGTCTTTTAGTGGCTGGCGTGGGGGTAGTACTCTAAGGTCAGAGCAAAGTGCTCCCCCCCCACCTCTCCACTCCTCCTCCTGCACAGAGCCGTGTCTCTTATCATTTCATTCCCCCTCCACTCCACTCCCTCCCCCAGGAATCTCCTGTAGCCACCCCCGCACGACCTTGCAGCAGCAGCCGGCCAGCCCCACGTGGGGATGGCTGTGGGAGGTCAAGCAACTCGTGATTCATTCACCTCTTTCTTCTGGTACTGTCTGTCTTCTTTACTATCTACTTACTTTTTATACCACTGCTTCTATCCCTGTGTGTGTGTGTGTGTGTGTGTGTGTGTGTGTGTGTGTGTGTGTGTGTGTGTGTGAGTGTTGCGTGTGTGTGTGCTTGTGTTTATCTTGTATCTGTCTGTCTGTCTGTGCAACTTAGTACAACACATCATACACCTGAGTTCTTCACCTGTGCACTGGCAGTTTTCAGCAATGAATGGAAGGTAGGTAGGTATGTGTGGAAAAAGGAAATGCTTGTCTACCGGCTCAAAGAATAGTGTGACAGCTATCTAGTGATGACTAG
>CM060326.1:648018-675518 GCA_030674155.1 Stramonita haemastoma | reverse complement strand
ATCCTGTGCTGACTGACATCTCTGTGGGCTTTTGTTTTTATCCTTCTTTTAACTCTGTGTGTGTGTGTGCTGTGTGTGTGTGTGTGTGTGTGTGTGGTGTGTGTGTGTGTGTGTGCGTGTGCGTGCGTGCGTGCTGCATGCGTGTGTCTGTCTGTCTGTCTGTCTGTCTGTATCTGTATATCTCTGTGTCTGTGTGTGTGAATGTGGTGTTGTGTGTGTGTGTGTGTTTGTTTGTTTGTTTGTTTATGTATACGTGTGTGTGTGTGTTTGTGTGTGTGTGTGTGTGTGTGTGTGTGGCGTAGGTGCGTGCGTGTGTTCCCAGAAAGAGATTGGGGTGGGGGGGTCATCAGGATGCCCCTGGAGGCATTGCTGATGAGGCCTCTACCACATTGGAGGGACAGAAGGACTCGGGGTTTTACTCTCCACAGGGACCGACCCTCTGGTTGTGTGTGTGTGTGTGTGTGTGTGTGTGTGTGTGTGTGTGTGTGTGTGTGTGTGTGTGTGTGTGTGTGTTGTCTGTCTGTCTGTCTGTCTGTTGTGTCTGTCTGTGTCTGTGTGTGTGTGTGTCTGTGTCTGTGTGTTTCTGTGTATGTGTATGTTTGTGCGTCTGTGTGTTCATGTGTGTGTATGTGTGTGCTTATGCGTCTGTGTATTTGTGCGTGTGTGTTTATGTGTGTGTATGTATATGCGTGCGCTCATGCGTCTGTGTATTTGTGCGTGTGTGTGTTTATGTGTGTGTTCTCAGAAAGATTGGGGGAGGCGGTGAGGGGGGCAGCAGGACTCTGATGAGGCCTCCACCACATTGAGGGACAGAAGGACTGGGGGGAGGGGGGGGGGTTGTTCCCGTTGGGACAGACTTCTTCTTCCCTCCCCTCCATCCCTCCCCCCCCCCCCCCCCCCCACACACACACACACTACCTGCACTGATGAGGTCAAGTTGTGTGGAGGCAATCTTCTCTGTGTGTTTGTGTTTCTATCTATCTATCTATCTATCTATCTATCTATCTATCTATCTATCTATCTATCTATCTATCTATCAGTCTGTCTGTCTACCTACCTGTCTACCTACCTGTCTGTCTGTCTGTCTATCGCTCTGTCTGTCTACCTGAATGAATGAATTATCTTTATCTTTTCAAGGATGACAGAGAAGCATCCACATACTTTTTTCACCTGGCCCTTGCCCTAATTAGGGACTATCAAAATAAAAGCAAAACCCCATAAAACCCCCTTGCCCAATCAGAGAGAGAGAGAGACAGAGAGAGACAGACACAGAGAGAGACAGAGTCAGAGAGATTGAGACAGAAACAGAGACAGAGAGGAAAGACAGGATATTGCTTACAAACGTGGTCTGTTATAAAATACCCTGAAGAGAATAATAGCAACCAAACAAAAAAAGAAAAAGCAAATCCCTCAACAAGACAGTATTGGCCAGCAATTCCCATTGGGCCAGACGGTGTGGTTCAGTGACCTGTAGTTGGCTTATGCATGTTCTGGGCCAATCCACCGCCCTCAGTGAACAGAATGCTGCGGCGATTTCACCCGGCATCTGCATTGCAAATGGCGTTCAAACTCATTGGCGGCTACTTCCCGACCAGTTTGGCTCGTGCGCCCTGTCATAATCCTCCCTCCCCCAAATGTCGTCTGCTTCTTGTTCTTCCTGTGAGCAGAGTGGAGCAGCCTGGAACTGGAGATCCATTTACATGTCTGTCGTTCAGTGCAGAGCGATTGTCTGCCTGTTAATGCTTCGAGATCAGTTGATTATTTCTGGTTGTTGTTTGAGAATGTTTTGTTCAAGGATAAAATGTTTTGGGATTTTTTTTTAATTCATTCTTTTTTGTGGTCAAACATGTCCGAGGCAAAGTGTGGTTTAATATTCATTCTCTTTATATTTAACACAGTTTGTTGCGTTAGTATGAATATGAATATGAACACTTTTCTTGGTCAGATTGGGGAAAGACAAAATCATTATCATTGTAGGAGAAACAGACAGCTGCAATAGTGATAGCAGACAATGTTAGGGATATGCAGGGTAATGTTAGCAATATGCAGGGTAATGTTAGAGATATGCAGGTTAATGTTAGGGATACGCAGGGTAATGTTAGAGATATTCAGTGTATAAAACCTGGTCATGATTGTTAGTATTAATATTACTATCATTATTCTTGAATGACACACAGCTTACACACACACACACACACACACACACACACACACACACACACACACACACACACACACACATATATATATATATATATATATATATATATATATATATATATATATATATATATATATATATATATATATATACTTAAAGTTAAAAAAAATCCAAATATGCAAAGAAATTATAAACTAAACAACATTCATAAACTAACAACAACAACAAAAGCAGAACAAAAAGCAACTTAGAAGCAAACACTAACACAATCAGCTGTTTATTCCCACAAGAATTATCCTTGCTTGGTTTATCAGCACGTTGCCTATCCCATAATGTTTCTCTGCTCTTTCTTCATCCCTGCTTTCTTTGTCCAGATATTGCCCTTCCTCCTCATCATTCATTGACAAAATTTACACATCTTTTATCTACACATCATTAACCAGATGTTCAATACATCGCTCATTCCTCACATGCTTTTGCCTACACATTTCTTATTCACTCATTCTGTATCAAAACAGTCATTGTTCATTCACGCTTTGTTCACTCTTTGCTTATCCACAAATTGTTTATCTCCACATTGTCCATCTACACATTGTTCAACCCCTACAATGTTCGTCTGCACATTGTTCATCCAGACATTGTTCATCCACACATTGTTCGTCCACATATTGTTCGTCCACACATTGTTCATCCACACATTGTTCAATTGTCATCCAGGCTGGAAACTCGCAGCAGGAGCAATCACAAAAAGGAAATGAGTCTGCCAGGGGGAACAATCTGTTGTCATTCCTCCAGAATTCAAACAGTCATGTGTGAGTTATTGCCTCCTGCTTTCTTGTTTGGGGCCTAAATTCAAACACTCATGCACGACGTCCTGCCCTCATTTTTCTCAGCAGCGCTCAGCGTGTCCCTGTAAGGATGATGGGTGGACCTGTTGTGGAGACACGAACCCGAGACCCTGCTGGCCCTGTCTGTCCTAACCCTGTGTCCGAGAACGAGCATTTGCAGATATTCCAGTCCTGTCATTGCTTTCATCAATAACCACAAGCACTTGGGTCAGAGCAGGGTGGGGGTGGGGAAGTGGGGGGAGAGGGTAATGTCTGGGAGGGGATGAAGAAAGGGGGAGGGGAGAGTTTGGATGAGGGCAGAGGAATGAACACTGTCCTTTTGCCATCAGTTATGTGTCTTTTTTTGTATTTCATAATCAGAATGTGTGTGTGTGTGTGTGTGTGGCCTGTGGTTGTGTGTGTGTGTGGTGTGTGTGTGTGTGTGTGTGTGTGTGTGTGTGTGTGTGGTGTGTTTTGGTGTAAGAGATGGAGGGAAAGACAGACAGTGATAAAACAATATTTCAAGTCAATGAAAGAAGGAAAGAGGGAAGGACAAAACTAAAAGAATAAATGAAGAAAAGTATCATAACAGAATAAGTGAACAAACAGGAAGATAGCTGCACAGTACACTATACTTGATAACAAACAATCACAACACACTGTAATTATTTTTTTCAGTTCATCACAGCATAACAACATCTGCCTCATCCTCATTTACATTTTACCATCACGCACATGCTGTACTGTACCACACCCTTGCCTACACCCATACCTATGTTCTTTGTTGGTGGGGATTTTCTTTCTTCAGATTCACGGTGCTAAATATTTGAAGGTGTTAGGAGGGGTTTTGAACCTGAAGTTGAAAGTAACTGGTGCCACTGAAACTAAATGAGGCAACAATACTGATATGCCTTTCATGGCTTCAAACCAACCAGCTCTTGCATCATCTTTGACACTCTAGTACCAAACCAGAACTTATGACAACTTGCTAATGACTGATGCTGACAGTACCATAGCTTCCCCTGAGAGACAGCAGGCAATGATTGATCCACGTGTAGTTGATAATGGATCCATCTGAAGGAGAGAGAAGAAAAACAATCCCAGTATTCCACTTTGTTCTGATCAGTTACGTCATGTGACCTTTCCCCTTTGACAGTGACCTCTGCCCTTATCATGCTGTCCTCTTCCCTGCTGCAAGACGCTGACTGTCTGCTGTAACCTTTTATTTCTGATTGATGCCTCTCCACACTCCCCACTACCCCAGTGTGTCATTGACTAACCACCTACAAAGGCTGTGCAGTGTATTGATACATTGACCTTCTTTCTGCCTCTGCCCTTCTTGTGAATCACGTGCCATCTACACCTCAGGCTGATAAAAGAGAAAAAAAGATCCAGGAATTGTTTTGATTCCTTGGTGCTCTGAACAAGCAAATGCTCCTTATTAAAAAATGAAAGCATCTCTCTCTCTCTCTCTCCTCTCTCTCTCTCTCCTCTCTCTCTCTCTCTCCTCTCTCTCTCTCTCTCTCTCTCTCTCTCAGCAAATCTATTGGCATTGTGCTGATTTGCTTTATGGCATGTGATCAGTGTACTATGATATTCATGATGCATGCAGCAGTTCTCTTTAACATCTTCCTGAAGGTTGAATCTGACAGCCTGGCATTCAGTTGATAAGTCTCTGATTCCCCAATGCTCTGTCATACTGATGGCATTTTTTCCACAGAAAATATTACATGGAAAAATCTGCATGAATAGAACATTGACGCTCTTGCTCTCTTCTTGTTCTCTCTTCTCTTGCTTTATTCTCTGTCTGTAGTAAACGTTGTACATCTTTTGTTTCTTTTTGCAGGGATTAATTGGGATTGCCTATGATATTTTTGTTAGGGTGTTTCTGTGCTCTTTTTTGTTTTTATCAACATTTTGCCACCATGCATAAGGTATGTGTGCATATGTGCATTTGCATGCACACACACACACTTTTGTTGGCCACAAATCTGGTTCAAAGATGTCTCCCTGTGATGCAAGTAGTAATAGTGTCAGTGGTGGTGATGGTGGATGTTGTCATGGTAGTTGTCATCTTCATTGTAGTCACAATACTATACTCCAAGCAAGAAGCAGATAGAAGAGCAATCACAACAAGGAAATGAGTCTGCCAAGGGGAAACAATCTGTTTTCAACCCCTCCAGAATTCAAACAGTCCTGTGTGAGTTATTGCCTCCTGCTTTCTTGTTTGGGGTCCCTATAGTCAAAAACTCATACGCAACGCAGATGCCTTGCTCTCATTTTTCTCAGCGATGTTCAGCGTGTTCCGTGGTAAAGATGATGGGTGGACCTGTTGTGGAGACACGAACCCGAGACCCTGCTGGTCCTCTCTTGTCTAACCTTGGGTCTGACAATGAGCACGTGCAGACATTTCACTCCTGTCCTCGTCTTCATCAATTACCACAAGAACTTGGGTGAGAAAGGGGTGGGTGGTGTTTGGAAGGAGAGGAAGGGAGGGGAGGAGTGTTAGGATGAGGGCAGCATAATAAACATTGTTCTTTTGTCATTAGTCATAGTTCCCGTCTGAGTTACAGAGAGAGACACACAGAGAGAGGGAGGGAGAGAGAGAGAGAGAGAGAGAGAGAGAGAGAGAGAGAGAGAGAGAGAGAAGAGAGAGGAGAGAGAGAGAAGAGAGAGAGAAAGAGAGAGAGAGGTCACAGAGAGAGAGTCACAGAGAGAGACAGAGAGAGAGAAGAGATGTGAAACAATATACTTTGACATCTTGCAGTAAAAAGAAATCAAAATGATGAAATCACTAAAGAAAGGAAGGAAACAAAAGAGGGAACCACGATCCAATAAACCAACAATAATCGTAGTAGCAGCATAGCACAGTGCACTCCATCACACTATCATAACAACTGCATATCAGTAAGACATTTAGCACATCACAATGCAGAACCTTATTCCTTCTCATTTGTCATCACAAACACACTCAACTCACCATGCTTACACTTTTAATTAAACCAACCAGCTCTTGCATCATCTTTGACAGTCTAGTACCAAACCAAACCTGGTGACAAACTTGCTGATGACTGATGCTGACAGTACCATTGCTTTCCTTGAGAGACAGCAAGCGATGATTGATCCACGTGTAGTTGATAATGGATCCATCTGAAGGAGAGAGAAGAAAAACAATCCCAGTATTCCACTTTGTTCTGATCAGTGTACGTCATGTGACCTTTCCCCTTTGACAGTGACCTCTGCCCTTATCCTGCTGTCCTCTTCCCTGCTGCAAGACGCTGACTGTCTGCTGTAACCTTTTATTTCTGATTGATGCCTCTCCACACTCCCCACTACCCCAGTGTGTCATTGACTAACCACCTACAAAGGCTGTGCAGTGTATTGATACATTGACCTTCTTTCTGCCTCTGCCCTTCTTGTGAATCACGTGCCATCTACACCTCAGGCTGATTTAAGAGAGAAAAAAGTTTTAGAAATTGTTTTAATTGCTTTGACTTTTGCACAGTCAGATACACTTTACAACTAAAAGTGAGGTTTTTTTTAAAGTAAGTTCTGTCTGTCTGTCTTCTGTCTGTCTGTCTGTCTGTCTGTCTGTCTGTCTGTCTGTCTGTCTGTCTGTCTGTCTCTCTCTCTCTCTCTCCTCCTCTCTCCTCCTCCCTCTCTCCCTCTCTCTCTCTCTCTCTCTCTCTCTCTCTCTCGTGTGCCCGTGGAACAGATGACATTTACAAAACTGCATACACACGGGGACTGGATGTAAAAAAGCACGAGTGCTTATTCCATTATCCTCGATATAAAAGAATAAATCAAATCAAATCAATCAAATCTCTCTCTCTTTCTTCTCATCTCTCTCTCTCCTACTTCTCCTCTCTCTCTCTCCTCTCTCTCTCTCTCTCTCTCTCATCATCTCTCTCGTACTCTCTCTCTCTCGTGTGCCAGTGGGAACAGATGACATTTACAAAACTGCATACACACGGGACTGGATGTAAAAAAGCACGTGCTTATTCCATTATCCTCGATATAAAAAAAATCAAATCAAATCAAATCAATCTCTCTCTCATCTCTCTCTCTCTCTCTCTCTCTCTTCGTCTCATCTCCATCTCCTCTCTCTCTCTCATCTCATCTCTCATCTCTCTCTCTCTTCTCTCTTTACATTGTGATAGCATAATAGCGGGCATTGTCTGGAAACGGCACCATCTTCAATCTGATGTCTCTGCTGATGAGTTACCTGACTAATCATCATGACAGAACTTCAGGTCAGTTCCCTTAAACAAAAGTAACCTCTCATTGCAAACTCAGTGAAGCTCAAACAGTTGCGCAGATGCTGCGAAAAAAACACACAAACCATTCTTAGAAATGCAGCACTTCACTACTTTATGTTCAATGTTTGTTTGTTTGTTATTTTGGATTATCTTGTTAGTATATGGAAAATTCAAATACATCAGTCGTTTTGTTGAAATATTTCCCTAGAACGTGTTTTCAAATTTCTGGATCTGTAAGAATATTATCCTTTAACACATGGATTATAACAGACTTTAATTTTCATGCTCTCAAATCGTTTACAAAAAACTGAAGCAATTCCTTGGAAAGATTCTTCATGATGTTTAGAATTAAAAAAACAAAAACAAAACGTTTTTAACCTAAATGTTAATTATGTGAAAATTTGAACGTTTTCAATCTAATTTTTTTTTTTATAGGTAAAACGTCAACCTTTTTCACCATAATGTTAACTAGGTAAAAGAAAAAAGCCAACGTTTATTACGTAAAAAAGAATAAATCAGGTTTTAAAAAAAAGAGAAAAGAAAGAAAGAAAGAAAGAAAAAAAAACGCCAACGTTTTTAACCTAAATGTTTATAAGTTTTAAAAAAAATTGATGCTGAAAGTTTTTAACTTAAATGTTAATTAGGTAAAAAATAAAAAAGCCAAACGTTTTAAACCTGAATGTTAATTAGGCAGAAAAAGGCCGAATGTTTTTAACCTAAATGTTAATCAGGTTTTTTTTTTAAAAAGTGGAACATTTGTAACCTGAATGTTAAATAGGTAAAAATATTTTTAAAGCCGAACGTTTTTATCGTAAATGTTAATTGGGTTAAAAACAAAAAGGCCGAACGTTTTAAACCTGAATGTTGATTAGGTAAGAAAAAAGCCAAACTTTTTATCGATATCCTAAATGTTAATTATGTATATAAAAAAGGCCGAACGTTTTAAACCTAAATGTTAATTAGGTAAAAACAAAAAAAATAAAAGACCCAACCCTTTAACCTAAGTGACAATAAGGTGAAAAAGAAAAATTTTATAAAGCCAGACGTTTTTGATTAATCTAAATGTTAATTATGTCAAAATGCAACACTTTTTTTTAACCTAAACGTGAAATAGGTAAAACCCCAAACGTTTCCACCTGGCTATTGATATCAGGTAGATTTGTTGTGTCACATGTTACCCAGGAACCATGATATTATTATGCGGTTTATTTACGCAGTTCTCTGAACTCTTCCTAAAGGTCAACTTTGACAGCCTGGTATTTAGTTGTTGGGGTTTTGATTCTTCAAAGTTTTACCATACTGTCATTTTTCCGATGGCTCAGCTTTGAAAAGACTGATGATTATCTTCTCTTCCTCTTTCATTGCTTCGAAAAGACTGATGATTATCTTCCTCTTGCTCTTTCATTGCTTGTTGTTTGTCTGAGAGGTTTACGCTGTTTGTCCCCTTGTTTAGTTTTGTTTAGGAAGTGGTATGCTGAGATTTTCTTTGCTTTTCAGCACATTGATTGGGTCACTATTTAAGGTGTCTTTTTCTCGTTTATAACACGCACACATGCCCTTATAAATATGCTTCCTTTTTTTTCTCTCACTCTTTTTATTCACTCTTTTATTTCGAGGATAATGGAATAGGAAATGATGTGCATTTTTTTCATACAGTCCCCGAGTGTACGCAATTTTGTTACTTTTGTTATACATTCCCACCAGCACATAATGGCCTACTCTTTCGAAAAGCGAAACAGGTTTTTTTGTGCGCATAATGCGCAATTATGTACATGTGCGTGCATACTCTCTCTCTCTCTCTCTCTCTCTCTCTCTCTCTCTCTCTCTCTCTCTCTCTCTCTCTCTCTCTCTCTCTCTCTCTCTCTCTCTCTCTCTCTCCACACACACACACACACACACACACACACACACACACACACACACACACACACACACACACACACACACACACACACACACACACACACACACACACACACGCTTTTTTAGCACATTAAAGGTTGCAGATGTTTCCTCTGACGTAATTTCCAATCCAGCTTTAAATGAAAAGAAGAAAAAGGAAGACATAGTGAACTATGTAGAACTGGAATCTACCACCAGTATCCTAGTTCAACGGCCTGTCTGAATATGCATGTTCCAGGGCCATTTGTCAGTTCTCTGGGTGCAATACTGCAGCGCTTTCAGCCCCAACATCTGCATTGCAAATAGCCTTCCCACATACTTGTAGGGAAATTCTAAGCCCTTTTTTTTAACGCGTCACGTCATAACTGCGGGAGGTAACTTCTCCCTGTCTTTCTGCCCGTGGTACAAGGAAGATGGAGGAAGCTTTCAGTGGTGCCTTAATTCGCTGTTCCTGCTTCTCTGGATTAAGGATCTGACTTTTGAGCCACTGAGTAATGTCCCTTTTTACTGCTGTTTTCTACTCTGCTTTAGTTGTATGTTTTCCATATCCAATTTTAGGTAAAAGCAATCTCGCTCACTCATTCAGTTCTCTGACAGCCACTGTGGCCAAGTGGTTAAGACCCTTTGACTTCCATTCCAAAGGTCCATGAAGTCGTGGGTTCGAATCTCGGCCTCGGCGTCTGGTGAATTCAGGATGGGAATTTTGACAATCTCCCAATTCAGCTTAAAGTGCAAACCTGCCATTGCCTTCATTCCTTTCGTGTATATACTCTTACAGAATATCAAATATGCACATTCAAACTACCATAATTAATGTCAGCATTAGATGGGTTACGGAGACACAAACATAGCCAGCATACATCCCTCGAAATAGGAATATGGCCACCTTCAAGGGGAGCACACACAAAAAAAATTGCATACGCAAAGTCTCAGCATCGGTGAACACCTCAAAGCTGTTGCCCAGGAAGGACAAACAAATCTCAGTGTTGTGAGGACTGGCCTCTGCCGCAGACATTGCCCAGCAGTTGCAGGCAGGAACCACTGAAAATGGCTTCATGTACAAGATAAACGGAGTCTTCTGTATTTACATTCAAGTGGTGATAATAATCATTTTTTCTATTTATTATTTATCTATTTATTCTTTTACATCGAGGATAATGGAATCAGTACTCATGTGCTTTTTTATATCCAGTCCCGGTGTGTATGCAGTTTTGTCATCTTAACATCCATTTCCACCGGCACACAATCCGAAAAGCGAAACTGTTTTAACGTGTGCGCAATATGTTCTGCGTGCGTTTGCACACGAGACCGCAGTTTATAGTCTCGCCCGAAGGACTTGGAGGGGACGGGGGGGGGGGGGGGGGGGCAGTAGAGTTGGCACTGATGTACTCCAGAGGAAAAATCCTCTTGAACGAGATTCGAAATCGGGTCAGCAGATCATGAGAGCATCACTCTGACCACAAGGCTATCAGGCTATATTAGATGGAGCGAAGGCATTAATTCTATGAGCCACAATGGTAGCACAAAGCAACACTGAGGACTTAGAGGAGGATGAGGAAGAGGAGGAGGAGTAGATATAAGAGCAATCAGTATCTGTTGAAATCCACTTGTCAACTGTTTGATTAATGTATTACTAGTGCCATCGCCAAACCTCGTGGTCTTAATTATCTTAAATGCGTGTGTATGAAAGCGCACATTACAGATTTTCGGTATAGGTAAAAAAAAAGAAGGAAGCACTGGAGATTCCATGTATGTAGTTATTGGTCATGGATACTACACGTAGCAAAGATCGATGTGGCATCAGGGGTAGCAATAGTAGTGCAGCTGTAGTGCAAGAAGCAGCAGCAACAGTAGTAGTAGAAGCAGCAGTAGTACCAGTGGCAATAGTAGCGGTTACAGTAGCACCAGCAGTAGCAGCAGCAGCAGTCAGTAGTAGTAGTAGTAGGTAGGTAGAGTAGGTAGGTAGGTAGGTAGGTAGGTAGGTAGGTAGGTAGGTAGGTAGGTAGGTAGGTAGGTAGGTAGGTAGGCGTAGGCAGGCAGGCAGGCAGCGTCAGTCTCGGAAGACAATGGACTCGTGCTTTAGGCTCTATAGCACAAAACCTGGGTAAGTTAGTCTGCAGGGCACGCTGTTCCCATGCAGCAGACCCTTCCAGCCCCTCTCCACGTTGCTGGAATGGTTCATTGGAAAGGCGATCGCCGATATAAATGGTTCCATTCTCTTTGTAGGAGCCGCCAGAACGTCCTCCTAGTTGTAGTAGTAGTAGTAGTAGTAGAGAGAGCAGCAGCAGCAGTAGAAGTAGCAGCAGCTGCAGCAGCAGTAGTAGTAGCAGTAGTAGTAGTAGTAGTAGTAGCAGTAGCAGTAGCAATAGAAGTAGTGGTAGCAGCAGCAGCAGCAGCAGCAGCAGTAGTGAGAGCAGAAGTCAGTAGTAGTAGTACTAGTACTAGTATAGTACTAGTACTAGTAGTACTAGTAGTCTAGTACAGTAGTAGAGATAATGATTGGAAATGGTCATTTTCCTCACGTCACGATACCCATTACCCTACAAGAAAGTTGGCACACAAGTTTGGTGACCCTTACCAACGGGACCCATACCCCTGTCTGAAGAAGAAAAAAGGGTGGGGCAAAAAAAAAGGGGGGGGGAGGAGGGGGGGAGGAGAAGAAGAAGAAGGAAGAGTAGGGGAAAGGACAATCACAACGAGGAAATGAGTCTGCCAAAGGGGGGACAATCGGCCTGGGGCCTGGCAAATTCAAACAGTGGTGTGTGAGTTATTGCCTCCTGCTTTCCTTGGTTTGTCCCCCACTTCCCACACCGGGGTGTGACATGGTGACCTCATCATTTTCAGCTCTGCTGGCTGCTGCTGCTGTCTGACACAACACACACACACACACACACACACACACACACACACACACACACAACACAACTACCACACACACACTACACACACATCAACCACACAACACACACACACACACACACACACACACACACACACACACACACACACACACACAACTACACACCACACACCAACAACTACACACACACACACACAAATACACCCACACACACACACACACACACACACACCACACACACCACACACACACACACACACACACACACAGCGATGGCGGCAGCAGCTGCTGTCATTGGCAAGGGCGGACATGAACCCACATCTCGTCACCACTTTTTTTTTTCGTTTTTATTTTTTTCAATTTAATCTCATCTTTTGTCTGACAAAATGGTACACAGGGAGGTTCTCTTCTAGGCCATGTGGTTTTTGTTCTTTGTTTCTTCCTCTTCTTCTTCTTCTGTTCTCCTTCTTGTTCTTCCTCTTCTCCTTCTTCTCTTCTTCTTTCTTTCTTCTCTTCTTTCTTCTTCTCCTTCTTCTTCTTCTTCTGTTCTTTCTTCTTCTTCTTTTCTTCTTCTGTTCTTCTTCTGTTCTTCTTTCTTCTTCTTCTCTTCTTTTCTTTTCTTCTTCTTCTTCTTCTTCTTTTCATCTTTGCATTTCTTCTTTCATTCTTCCTTCTCCTCTTCCTCCTTCTCCTTCTTCCCCATATCCCCCTCCTCCCTTCCTCCTCTCCTCCTCCTCCCTCCTCCTCCTCCTCCTCTCTTCTTCTTCTTTTTCTTCTTCTTTGCATTTTTCTTCTTTGCATTTTTCTTCTTTGCATTCTTCTTCTCCTCCTTCTCCTCTTCCCCATTCTCCTCCTCTCCTCCTCCTCCTCCTCCTTCTTCCTTCTCCTCTCCTCTTCTTCTTCTTCTTCTTCTTCTTCTTCTTCTTCTTCTTCTTCTTCTTCTTCTTCTTCTTCTTCTTCACAATAAAACAATACAACACACTTTAAAACAATCAGCAAAACAGTATATAGTTATCATCACGTAAAACAACACGCACACACGACTCGTGATGGCATTTACATCATTACACCACACGCAATCTAGATCACTTTTTTTCATTTCTCTTTTCTTTCTTTTTTGTAAATACTTTCCTTACTCACTATTCTTGACCTTTAAAAAGGAAGAAAAATCAGTACAACGTTATCATCCTTGACATTTTGCTCCGTTTTTTAAAACATTTTAATTCTTGTCAATTGATACAATTCGTTTTAGTAAATGTTTTCAGATGAGAACAGCGGGATAAGATCGATATGATAGTAATTGCTTCTTTATTAAACACATACACGTGCGCACGGCTACCTAAGCTCATGCAAGCAAGCAGCCAAGTGCATACACGCATGTACGCACACACGCGCCCCACTACACATCACACACACACACACACACCACTCAATTACACACCACATACACACATACGTACGTGCATACATACACATATACACATGCATGTATCCATGCACGCGCGCGACCACACACACGCTCAATCACTCACTCACTGCACACACACACACACACATCAACACCACACACACACACACACACACACACAACACACAAACACACACACACACAAAGACACACACCACTCATCATTCATCACCACAACTCACTCACTCACTCACTCTTTACTCACAGACACACACACACAGACACACACACACAGACACACACACACAGACACAGACACAGACACACAACACACACACACACACACACACACACACACACACCACACACACACACACACACACCACCACGCACGCACGCACGCACCACGCACGCACGCACCACGCACGCACACAGGAAAGGTAATAGGGCAGAAGGGCAACACCAATAACTAGATCCTCACTCGTTATAGGCCTACTCCTGGTAGAGTTCGAACTCATCAATAATCCATCCCATTTAGCCAGCAAATCCCTATCTCCGTTCCTCCTGTGCTGCTTACCCACATGTATCCCTATTCTAAACAGAGACATAGACAAAGAGAGACAGAGAGGTAGACAGACTGATGAACAGACACATGAGGGAAATCGACAGATATTCAGAAGAGAGGGAGGGAGGGAGGAGGGAGGAGAGGGAGAGAGAGGGAGAGAGAGAGAGAGAGAGAGAGAGAGACGAGAGGAGAGAGAGAGACAGAGAAGGAGAGAGAGAGAGAGAAGGACAGAGGAGGAGAGGAGGAGAGGAAGGGGAAGGAAGGAAGAGAAGGAAGGAAGAGGAAGGAAGAGAAGGAAGAGAAGGAGAGAAGGATGAAGAAGGAAGGAAGGAAGGAAGAAGGAAGGAAGGATTGATTTTTTTTCAAGGGTGACAAATAAGCATTCACATACTTTTTTCCATCCAGCCTTTGTCCTAATCAGAGACAGAAACACACAGAGACAGAGAAAGACAGAGAAGAAACAGAGATACAGACACAGATAGATATATATATATATATAATACATGAAGAGAGATATACAGTGAGAGAAGATAGAACAGTGAGAGATAGAGACAGTGGAGAGAGAGAGAGAGAGAGAGACAGACAGACAGACAGACAGACAGACAGACAGACAGACAGACAGACAGAGAAAGAACCATGCATGAGACTCCAGAGCCTGAGGGCAGGCTGTCAACAGGACGTGTGATGGCAAAACAAATTAAAGCAGATTACTGCCCCTGCCCAGCGTCACTGAACCACGGAAACAATCAGAGAACAACCTCACCCCCAACAGAGACTAAACACCCAGATGAAGGGCGTGTGTGTGTGTGTGTGGGGGGGGGGGGGGGAGCATGGCAAGTTTGTCCAACAAACTGAGGAGAGTTAAAAGGATTAGAGGGCAAAATGTGCGACACAGTTACACTGAGCACACACAGTCTTTACACTAGGAAAAAGGGGAAACATGGAAATGGAAAACAAAAACAACCATGCACACACACACACACACACACACACACACACACACACACACACACACACCACACCACCACACACCACCACACCACACGCACCACACCACCACACACACACACACACACACACAGAGGGAGAAAACAAACAAGCAAAACTGACCTGTAAAATAGTGCTATAATTTTTGTGTGTGTAAAAGATGTAATATAACAGAGTGAAGGCAGAGTTTATGTTTTTTCTGGATGGATACCTCAGTGGTCAAACCACTAACTTTCCCCAAGCTAAGGTTAAGCAACATCAAGCGTGGTTACCAAGTGGATGGGTGACCGTTTGCCCACCTAGGTTTGAGAGGGTGGATTGAAGTGATGTCAAAAGAAGAGACAACAAGCCTTTCTTATATTTTACATTTACATTTGACATTTTACACCACTTTAAGTCACAGCAGATTTCTCTGCATGAAATTCGGGCTGCTGTCCCCAGGGAGAGTGCGTCACCATAAGAGCAGCGCCACCTTTTTTTCCTGTCTGCACTGTATTCCTTTTACTAGTCAGTGGCTTTTTTCTACAGAATTTTGCCAGGGACAACTCTCTTGTTCTTTAACGTGTGCAAAATAATGATGTGTAACACACAGGACCTCACGTTTATCATCCATCCAAAAGACTAACACCCAGACCACCCTCATTATTTAATAGATGGCGGCAAATTTTGGGCCTAAACGGGGATCCGAACCACCGCACACTTCCGAACTGAACTTTTCGCTTTCTAGGCAGGTGCGTTACCTCTAGACCACCACCTCCTATCTGCCTAGTAACGGAACATCCCTCTGGCAGGGAGAGAGTGGCCCTCCTGACAGCGTACGTAACATGGACACAATACTGTCCTGCACTTTTAGTTTGCTTCCATCCTCCACACCCATCCCAGTCCTCTCTTTCCTCCCCCCCCCCCCCACTTCACTACACTCTTCTCTCCCTTGCCGATGGCGCCACTGCCCTGCCCTTGACATAGATCAGACCTCAGGCCACCAATGTCTATCTATCGCTGTCTGTCTGTCTGTGTGGGCATAGGGGAGGAGGAAGATTGGGAGAGGAGGTGAGGAATTGGGATTGTCTGTTTGAATGTACGACAGTGGAGATAAACGGTGCTAATAACAGAAAGAGGGAGGAAATGAGGAACAATACAAACGCAGACAGACAGACGTTGTAGCATTCAGCTGGTGGACAGACAAATTCCAGCAGATTGAAACGGACACCACACCACATCACACACACACACACCATACACACAATCACACACACAAAACACACAACACACACACACACACACACACACAACACACACACACACACACACACACACACACACACACACACACACACACAACACACAACACACACACACACACACACACACACACACACCACACAACACACACACACACACACACACCACACACACAACACACACACACGAAACTACGAACACAATACACACAGCACCACAACACACACACAAACACGACGAAAATACACACACACAAGGAGAAAGACACAACAGAAGGGATAACGAGAGTGAAGACAGAGAAACAAACAGAACAGAAACAGACACAACAACGACACAACACAAGACACAACACACACACACAACAATAAACAAACACTCAAAAACAACACAAAACACAAACAACACACAAAACACACACATACACACGACACATACAACACACTAAAACAGAACAACATCTCAACACAACACACAAACAGAGACAAATACACACACACACTCAAAAAGAGGCACCAGACACACAGACAGACAGACAGACAACAACAGCAGACAAACAACACACAGACAGCAGACAACACAGACAGAGAGAGAAATAGAAAAGTAATAGGAAAGACAGAGAGACAGAGAGAAGACAGAGGAGAGAAGGGAAGAGGGGAGAAGGGGACAGAGAAAAGGATAGAGAGAGGGAAGTAGAGAGAGACAGAGGGGAGAGACAGAAAGAGGGGACAGACAGCAGACAGACAGAAGACAGGAGAGAGGAGAGAGAGCTGGGTGGCAAACTTGGATCGTAAAATAGAGGACACATCAGAAGAACGTAATATTAGAGACAGAAAATAAATAAAAACGAAAAAAAAAAAATACCTTAAGCAGCAAAACAACAAGACAATAAACAATAGAGAAGAAAGGAGCAAGACAGACAGAAGACAGACAGACAGAGACAAACACGCGCAGACAGGCAGATGACACCAAGAGGACATGATAAACACGACAGAGAGACAGCGCAAAGACAGACAACAACAGACAGGAGGCAGCAGCAGAGCGCAGCAGAAACACACCACAGACATGCTGCACGGAGCTGAGCTGTCAACAGGAGTGTGCGGCAAAACAAAGTAAACCACATTACTCTTGATACACAACCTCACTGAACCATGGAAACGGGGAGAGAAGAGACAGAACACAGAACAGAAAGAAGAGACAGAGAGAGAGAGGACAGGAGAGACAGAGACACAGAGAGAGCGACAGAGAGACAGCTACTGGGCAGCCAGCATCTCCTAACCCTTCCCTAGGTAGCACCCACAACTGGGCCACAGAAGCTACAGGAACAGAGCACAGTGCAGGGTGCAGGGAAAGAGGGGTTCTCTGTGGAGGAAAAAGCCTCTGGAACCAGATTGGAACCCAGGTCAGCAGATCACAAGCGCAAGTGCACATCACTCTAACCACTGGGCTACCCTGTCCCCCCGTCAGGCCAAACACATCGGACTTCAGAAGGATAGAGATATGTTGTCTTGCAAGTCTTTCTGTGGAAAAGGCAAGAGAATAAAATAGGGAAAGTAGACAAGAAGGGTGTGACAGACAGGAAGGAATGGGAGAGAATTGTTATCTTTTAAATCTGTCTGAAAACAAGGCGGGAGAAAGGACCAGAAGGCAGAAAAATAGACAGGAAGGTGGTGACAGGTTGGTAGGGAACAAGGCAGAAACAAAGAGAGGGAAAGAAAAGAGGGAATTCCTAGCACAGAATTTCTAGAAGGTGGGGATGCTATTATTTTTAATCTACAGGCTCTATGGCATTCCCACAGGGCAAGCGTCAGTTCAGATAAAGAAACTGTCAAGTGTTCCCGAAACTAAGTCAGGTTGACTCAACTTTATTAACTCCTGTAGAAGTTTTGGGGGCAGTGCACTTCATTTTTCTGAAGCAGTGACCGAGATCATCAGACAGACTTCAAAATCTTCCTACCTCTGATATTGGAACCGTCTGCACTTTGTATTGGTATGGCCAAAATATAGGGACAGGAACGAACAAGGGAGAGGAGGGGGTGAGGGGGAGGGGAGCATTGCAATTCTTGGCATCGTACTTTCTCCCAAGAGAGAGCAGGGCAAGTTTGAGGCATAGAAATGCGCTGTGATTGAAAAGTTGGTGTATCTGCATTACTTACTTACCCTGCAATACACCACAGTGTTCACCACACTCAGACAAGCTGGCTGCTCTCACATGGAATGTGCTGTCTGAAAAGTAAGAAAAGTTTTCTCTCCTCCCTCCCCCCCCTCCTCTGAAAAAATAATCAAACACATACAGTCTGGGGAGGAAAAGCTACAGGAACACAAACTTCTGGCAGAGTTGGTTTCACTAGTAAGGTGGAATTGCCACTGAGAGAATGACTGCAGACAGGAGAGGAAAAGATGGCTGGCATTGGTTCAGTTATGAATGGCACAGGGCGGAGAGAGGCAGCAAAAAAAAAAACAACTACAACAACCTGTCTGCCTCCTCTGTCCCCAGAAACATCTGTCTGCAAGGAAGGGAGTTTCCACCTGACAGCTTAACTTCCAATACAATGCTCCCCTTCTTCTCCCTCCACCCTCTCCCTACCCCTCCCTATCCCAGTCCTCCCCCCTCCCTGCCTCCTTCCTACACTCTTCTCTCCCTTGCGGATGGCGCCACTGCCCTGCCCTTGCATAGATCACACCTCACGCCACCAATATCTATCCGCCGTTGTGTGTGTGTGTGTTGTGTGTGGTGTGTGTGTGTGTGTGTGTGTGTGTGTGTGTGTTGTGTGTGTGTGTGTGTATGTGTGTGTGTGTGTCTGTTTCTGTGTGTGTGTGTGTGTGTGTGTGTGTGTGTGTGGTGTGTGTGTGTGTGTGTGTGTGGTGTGTGTGTGTCTGTGTGTGTGTCTCTGTGTGTGTGTGTGTGTGTGTCTGTGGTGTGTCTGTGTGTGGTCTGTGTGTGTGTGTGTGTGTGTGTGTGTGTGTGTGTTGTGTGTGTGTGTGTGTGTGTGTGTGTGTTGGCAGGGCGGAGAGTCAGAGACAAACTGTTGGAAATTGGGGGATTGTCTGTGGGACTGGACAGCAGGACAACGTGTGCTCATAACGCTAGGAAGAGACAAAGAAAAGGGGAAGGGTGGAGGTGGGAGTTTCTGCTCCCCTGAATTGTATTCTTTTATTTCGAGGATACTGGAATAAGCGCTTATGTGCTTTTTTACATCCAGTCCCCGTGTGTATCCAGTTTTGTCAATTTTGTCATCCGTTCCCACCGACACACAATGGCCTACTCTTCCGAAAAGTGGAACAGGTTTCAACGTGTGAGCGATTTATTCTGCGTGCGTTCGCACACGGGACATTGGTTTATAGTCTGATCCGAAGGACTTATGGGGGAATGGAGTCGGCACTGATGTTAACTCCAGAGAAAAAATCCTCAAGAACGAGATTTGAACCTGGGTCAACAGATCACGAGCGAATCACTCTGACCACCAGGCTATGCCGTCCCCAGGCTATCTGTATCTCTCCCTGTCTGCTACAGTATCTCTTGCTTATACCTCCCTTTCCATCACTTAACCAGCACTGATCTTGGGATTATCGTTTCTTTTTCAAGGTGGCATTTAGGAAAGGGAGTAAGTACACCACCCATTTACAAACAAAGGCTGAAGAATGGTTACAGTGCTTTGTGCGTGATCTGATGGTCAGTGGGTAGGGTTTGAACCTCAGCTGAGGCATCTGTTCCGGTGATCTTCGGAATAAGTACTCATGTGCATTTTTCTACATCCAGTCCCCGTGTGTGTGTGGTTTTGTAAATTTTGTCATCTGTTCCCACCGGCAGACAATGGCCTACTCTTACGAAAAGCGGAACAGGATTTAACATGTGCGCAAGATGTGCTGCGTGCGTTTGCACACGGGGCCTCGGTTTATAGTCTCATCCGAAGGACTTTTGGGAAGCATGGAGTCTACTCTGATGTATAGTCCAGAGGAAAAATCCCCTTGAAAGGTAATCGAACCAGATCGTCAGATTGCGAGCGCATTGTTCTAACCACTAGGCTATCCTGTCCCTCCGTTAGGTGACGGTGAGCTTCTGCTTGTTCACTTCAAATCGTATTTTCTTCATCAAAGCTGACAGCTACATTTTTAATGTATAGGATGATAAAAGAGTGAAGGCAATGTTTCGATTTTCCTCTATGAAAAGTATGAGCCTTGTGGCTTTTTCTTCCCCGTCAGTGCGAGACATGTGATCATTTCACAGCGTTACTTCCTCGACCGTTGCAGTTTACATGTCCGTGTGTGGCGAAGCGCTTTTCCGCCTTCATGTTCCCCTGGTATACCTTTAAGGAGCGAAGGGAGACGTCAGTTAAAAACACAATTATGTTGTTGTTGTTGTTGTGCGTTCCCCAGCTTAACACTCTTAACACCCAGAACATGCACTCTGACTCACTCATCCCACCTGGGAATCGCTGTAAGATTGAAACTGCACACCGAATGAGAAGTTTGCGAGTGTGACTGTTTTTAAAGTACCTCGCCATATAGGTAGCCATACTCTGACTTCAGAGGATTATTTTCGCCTTTCAAGGAGAGTGCGGGTTGTTATGTTTAGAATTTGTCATGGCTGAAGGCAATCTCAACAACAACATTTTACAACATACAATATTTTAATATGGCATTCCACTTAGCTGATATCAATAACTGACATGAAGAGATAAATCTGCTATTAACTTCTTTTTTATACTTAAACTTTTCATTTTGGGGGGGTGTTCTGAATACTAGTTCCCAGGTAAGACAGTCAACTTGGTACCGTGAGCAGTACACGCCTGTGCATGTAAACTTACCCACGGCAACAACATTATCCTTGAATAACAACATTCATTCTTAGAGGATGATTAAACAAATACAGGTCAGCATGAAAAAACGTGAGACAGATGAAAGCATCCAGAAAAAACACTTTTAAAATCACTTCAAAATCATCAACTCGGCTCAATCAAATGAATCAACTCCTAAACACTTTCCACGGATTCTGGCAATAACCCTCACGCCACACTGAAGAAAACAGCGCCGCCTACTTCCCTGATGATAACACAACCAGGTGAGGACGTCAGCAGCCCATCAAATGACGTCAATGACCAGGCTTACTGACGTCAAGAAAGAAACAGGCGCTTGATGACGCCAAATAGAGGCAGGCGGAGCACAATGGGCCCCGGTGATAAGAGACAAAGCCGCTCATCACTCTCCGCCCTGCTGCCAGATGCTGAAGCCAGGAGGCAGAACAAACAGCAGATGCTTCTCTACCAGGGAGTGTGGGCCTGCAGCACGTGCCAGCCTCCTCTCTATTGTCGGCCTCGTGTTGGCCGTGACGTATTTTCACCCCGTGACGCGTTGGAGCGCGCCAGACCTGAGTGATGTAAATTGTAGCCTGTGAGTCTGTAAAGCTGCTAACAGGCCGTCAGGAATGGGGGGAAATTCTTGAGAGAGAGAGAGAGAGGGAGAGAGAGAGAGAGAGAGAGAGAGAGAGAGAGAGAGAGAGAGAGAGAGAGAGAGAGAGAGAGAGAGAGAGAGAGAGAGAGAGAGAGATTTATTCTTTTATATCGAGGATAACAGAATAAGCAATCATATGCTTTTTTCATCCGGTCCCCGTGTGTATGCAGTTTTGTAAATCATGTCATCTGTTCCCACCGGCACATGATGGCCTGCTCTTACGAAAAGCGGAACAGGATTTAACGTGTGCGCAAGATGTTCTGCGTGCGTTCGCACACGGGGCCTCGGTTTAAAGTCTCATCCGAAGGAGAGAGAGAGAGAGAGCTTTGAACTCTGAAATTGTTAAATGCACATCAGCCTTTGGCCACAACACATGTCAAGGTATAAGAGTGCAAAATGTAAAAAAGGAAAACCTAATTAATCATGATTTCTTACAAGGTTTGCTTAGACCTTGGCAACACAACAGTGTACACCCATGCATGCATTTTCATCAACACGCAGAAAGTGCTGACTGGGACCAAAAATGCGTACAAACACACATCAGATGTCTGCATTTACCCTGCTTCTTTGAAGACCACCTGAATCCAATATTACCTGGAAACAAAAGTGACAATGACGTCAGAGAGAGGGGGGAGAGAGAGAGAGAGAGAGAGAGAGAGAGAGAGAGAGAGAGAGAGAGAGAGAGAAGAGAGAGAGAGAGAGAGAGAGAGAAAAGAGAGAGAGAGAGAGAGTACATTGTTCAAAACGTTGTGTGCCTGGTCGCAGCTGGTCTTCAAACTTCATCCAGTGCTTTATATAAATAAAATGAAAAAGAATTAAAATGATGAATAAAAAGCAGCGTTGTGCAAGGAATAGACAGGTGCTTGCATTCCTGAAATGATTAAGCACAGAGCTGATACATCTAGCCTGCAGCTGTAGTGGTTGGAAGGGGTTGCATTAATTGCTGTAGCAGAAAAAGTGATAGCAGTAGTGCTTATTGTTGTACGCAATATCAAAACCACCACCACCACCACCACCACCCCCACCATCATCACTGTCGTCATAATCATCATCATAGTCGTCGTCGTCGTCATCATCATCATCATCATCATCATCATCATCATCATCATCATCATCATCATCATCACCATCCTTAAATTGACTTTATGCACTTGTCCTCAAAAAACAAGAAAGCAATCATGTAAAGGGCTTTGACTTTTTTTTTTAAAGAGAAAGAAAAACAATGAACAAAGGAGAGAAAGACCAACAGACAGACAGAGACAGACAGACAGACAGGCAGGCAGGCAAACAGACAGACAGACAGACATCTAGACGGACAGGCAGACAGAGACACACAGACATATAGACAGACACTCTGACAGACAGACATATAGGCAGACAGACAGACAGACCAGCAGTGCTGAAAAACTTCCAATACACAATGGTGCACACAAAAGGATTTGGCTAACAAGCCAAGTTCTAACAGGGGGTAGGGGGGGGTGACAAGAGAGAAGGGGGTAGGGGTGGCATATAAGATTAATCCAGCGCTGGCCCCTCCAGTACAGCGGTAGTGCAGTGACTAAGATGTGCCGGAATTCTCAGACGGGGCGTCTGTCTGCCTGCCACCCCGGAATTCCCCATCTGCCTGCCTGCCTTCCTCCCTCCGCCAAGATGTGGACACAATGCACCTTTCTCTCCCTGCCCATACCGTTAACCCCACACCCCTAATACCAACCCCCCTCTCCTCATCGCCCCTACCCCCCCCCCCCCCAACTCCTTTTTCCGTTATGTTGCAGATGCTGCTTTAGTGTATCAGTGTCTGAAGCTCCTCATGGTACAGCAGCACACCCCCCATCCCTGTTATGTCAGCCAGCAGTGCTCCTGACCTGATGGTACAGCAGTGGTTGGGGTGTTGACTTGTTACGTGATCCTCCAGTGATCTGGAGCTAGCAGGACAATGACAGGAGTTCACAGTGGATGGCATCGGAGACAGGCACAGGGAGAACCAGCCGTCGTGGCACAGTGGGTTTAGCGTGTTGAGTGCCTGGCTTGGAAGTCGTGGGTTCAGATCTCATAAGAGCCAAGAGGGGTGGGGGTAGGTAGGTTTCGATTTGCTCCTGGCCAGAGTGAGTTTGCTACGAAATCGCTGGGAAGACTGGGACTACACCTTCCAGCATCATTTGTGTTATGGGTGAGAGAGCTTGAACAACACTTCAAGCGCCTGTATCTCTCAAACTTTATTGAACAACACCGCAGGTGCCTGTATCTCTCAGACCTAATTGACACTAGGATTTTTACGATGGGAAGGTTAAGTACACTCACTCACTCACTCACTCAGTCCCATGTCCCAAAGGACGTAGGGGGACATGAGAGAAGACGCAATGGAGATCTTTTTCCATGCTTCACATCCTGTGTGGCTAGTAGGAGGCGTTTCAGGGGTTGGGCAGTCCAGTCTTTGATGTTGTCAACCCATGATTTCTTTTGGCGGCCTCTTCTTCTTTTGCCCTCGACTGTTCCTTGCAAGATGGTTTTTGCTAGGGTTAAGTACAGGCCTGTCCAAAATACTTCAAGTTAGTGTACTTCAATGGTGTAGTCATTACATCATCTTCGATACGATCAACTTTCCTGCAATCAAAGAAGATTGCCCCTGATTTGATAGTACCTGCTACTCTGGTCTCATAGTGACCTCAATTTAGGTTCCCAAAACACCTGTGTGCCTGTGGGAAACTGGGGTCAGCGCCTCCGAGGTCAAGGGTTCATAGGACAAGGTCATTGTGGGGCACTCTCACAGCCCAGGGTGGGTGTCTCACTCAGTCTGGCTTTTGCACCGAAGCCATGATTGTCGTCAGTATGAAGCTTCGTGGCTGGTATTCTGTGTGTTTTAGATAGGAACAGGCGCCCCTGAACACCACCATACTGATTTGGCAACGATGCAGGGCCCCGCTGGTGGGTGGCTTTATGGCGGCCCAGTGTTGATAAGCTCCATGTGGACTTACAACCCTGATGAGGTTATGACAGAAAGAAAGATCAAGTGGAGGCGATACCATGTATCACTCTAGACACTTCCGGTTCTTTTCAAAAGATTTCCCCTGTTGGGATACTGGGGGTGGGGGGGGGGGGGGGGGGCTTCTTCTGCCTTTTTTTCAGAAATACTTCAAAAATACCAATTCCCTCCCACGCCAAAATGGGAAGCGCAGGGCCTGACTCATCAAAGCGCTTAACGGCAGCGCAACACATTTTCCTTCCTATGACGGACAAACAATACTTCCTGTCTGACCGTGCAAAGGAATAAGATGAAGAAAATATTCAATATTCCTAGAAGTGCACTGTGAAACAAATTCAGTGAGTTTACACCAGCTGTCAGCAAGACCATCAGACTCTAAGCGCAAAGGCCGACACTAAAATGTTGTTATGGTGTAAAATGTTGTTATGGTGTAAAATGTTGTGTTGCCATTGCCTTCAGCCATGACAAGTTCTTAACATAACATCCTGCACACTCCTTTAATAAAGGAGAAAAAATCTTAAGTCGAAGTATGGCTGCCTATATGACGAGGTACTTGAAAACAGTCACACACGCAAAACTTCTCATTCAGTATGAATTTCAATCTCACAGTGATTCCTAGGTGGGATGAGTGAGTCAGAATGGCACATTCTGCGTGGCCCCCAGAGGGTTAAGCTGGGAACGCACAGCAACAACAACAACAACAACAGCAACAACAACAACAACAGGCTGTAAGCAGTGAGAACAAACAATGCCCTAAAGCTCCCTAGACACAAGGGAGGGGATTTCTGATGTTCCTGGAAAAGCATCAGGAAGCAAAGCAATGCAGGAAAGCGGGGAAAACCCACCACTAACACCACTACACTTACTTTATAGCAAAACTGTGTTTACACAAGACTGTACCTACCGAAGTCCTAGGAGAGACAGCAAGAGACGGAAGAAGCAATGGAAGAAAAGAAAGAGAGAGGAAAAAAACAGTGTTTCAAAACTTTTATAGAAGACTTGGTGCGCACTTTTTAGCCTAAAAAAGTGTGTTTAGTGAAGACAGCACATAAGAATGAAAAAACAACTTCTTTTTTACAGTAAGAGATGAAGGAAGTTTGGCGATAGCTTTGGGAGGAAACTAGAGAGGATACAGGAGGAACACGGAGATGGAGGGAAGGAAGGGGAGGTTATCAATCTCACACCCACTCCTATCCCAGCCCTTCCTTTCCCACCCTCCCCCATCCTCCGATGAGTCCAATGCTAGACTGGGATGGTGGAGAAGAATCCTCTCTCAGACACATCCTATATCTGCCTGTCTGTTTGTTTGCCTGTCTGCCTGTCTGCCTGCCTGCCTGCCTGTCTGTCTGTCTGTCTGTCTGCCTAGCTGTCTGTGTATCTGCCTGCCTGACTGCCTGCCTGCCTGCCTGTCTGCCTGTCTGTCTGCATATCTGTTTGTCTGCCTATCTGTCTGTCTGCCTATCTGTCTGCCTGTCTGTCTGCCTATCTGTTTGTCTGCCTATCTGTCTGCCTATCTGTCTGCCTATCTGCCTGCCTGCCTGTCTGCCTATCTGTCTGTCTGTCTGTGTGTCTGTCTGTCTGCCTATCTGTCTGTCTGCCTGTCTGTCTGTCTGTCTGTCTTGTCTGTCTGTCTGTCTGTTTGCCTGACTGTTTGTCTGCTTTCTGCCTGTCTGTCTGCCTGCCTGCCTGTCTGCCAGCCTGCATGTCTGTTTGTATGTCTGTCTGCCTGTCTGTCTGTCTGTCTGACACACTGGTATTTCCGCCTACCAGTCCCAGATTAAGACACAATGCACCTTTTCTTTTCTTCTTCTTTTCATTACCCCCCCTCCCTCCTCCCTTCCTTCCTCCCTCCCTCCCTCCTTCCTTCCCCCTTCTCCCCTGTTTCCTCGCTGATTTGTTAGTTCTTCTTGTCTCTCCAGTCTCTGAACCTCCTCCCTCCTCCCCCTCCTGCTACAAGGCTATACCCTCCACCACCCTCACCCATCCATCTTCCACCCCCACCACCATCACCATCACCGTCCCTGCGCTCCCTACCACCCATCCCCCCCCCCCCCCCCCCCCCCCCCCCCCCCCTGCCTGTGCCCACATCACACAAAGCGCATTATCCAATTGCGTTGGAAAATTGGCGATGAGCTAAAACTAATATTGGTGTGGGGGTCGCCACAGCGTGGGCAACTGATCTCTGTGCTGCCCATGTCTGGGGCTGCATGCTGATTGTCGCCCAGTGCATCCGTGCTGCGCCTGTCGAGAAAGCGAAAAGTCCGGGTCGAAGTGTGCAGTTGTTCAATCCCCGTTTGGGTCCAAAACTACCCCCCCCCCCCCTATCTCTTACACCATGAGTGGTGGTCTGGGTGGAAGTCTTTCGGATGAGCAATAAGAGGTTCCGTGTGTTACAAGAAAATTATTTTGCGCACAAAAAAACATGGCAACAAGAGAGTTGTCCAGGCCCTGGCAAATTTTGTAGAAAAAAAGCCACTCTGATAGGGAAACAAATACAAGTTGCAGGCAGAAAAGGAAAAGAAATAATGGGTGGCGCTGTTCTTGTGGCGACGTGCTCTCCCCAGGGAGAGCAGCCCGATTTCACACAGAGAAATGTGCCGTGGGGTTAAAGTGGTGTGAAATGGACACTGTAAATGCTGGCTCCACTCTTCTCCAAAAGGATGGCCCAGTTTCTAAGGAATGTATGTGGGGAGGGAGTCGAGCCACCACGGAGATGCCCGTTGGGGGGTTTTACCCTGGAGTTAACAACATCTGTACTGGCTCCACTCCTTCCTCCCCAAAAACTCCTTTGGATGAGGTTATAAACCAAGGCCCCCGAGTGTGAATGCACGCAGAACATCTCTCTCTCTCTCTCTCTC
>CM060326.1:635518-643018 GCA_030674155.1 Stramonita haemastoma | reverse complement strand
CTAAACATTCCAGCGCCGTGGGAATCCCCCTCCTCTCCTCTTCTCAGTATCATCTTTCCTCCTCGACTCTCCTCCCTCTTCGAGGCGATAACAGCCCCTTGTATTTATACAGTCCAGACCCCTTCTACTGCCCGCTGCCAGACCATCGCTGCCAGACCATCCCGGAAGCTTGGGGAACTTCACACAAACATCTTAGATTGCAGCAACGCGTCTTGACAGATTCCAGAATGTCATAGAATACTATGAACGATTCCCGGTACTTCTAAAACCTCTTAAAATATTATAAAATACTCCCGAAACTCCATGAGCAGACAAACATATATGCAATCAACAGGCATTAACATTTATCAATAACTAATATTCCATGCGTCATAATCAAAGAATGTCATTCATTGCAATCCTAAAAACATGCTTAATTAGGAGCCCTGAATCTGTTTGTAACATTACCCCCCACTTAGAACAAATTTCCCAATATTTGTTTCCAAAACAACAAACAGATTCAACTTTGAAACTCAAGGTTCATAGTAGCTCACTCAATTTCAACATACAGCATTAGCATATTTCAGGGGACTGATAGCCTAGTGGTCAGAACATTGCGCTGGCAATTTGACGACCTAGGTTCGATTCCGGTCGGGGATATTTTCCTCCTGGAGTTAACATCAGTGCAGACTCCACTCTCCCCAAAAATCCTTCGGAAGAGACTTCAAACCGAGGCCCCGTGTGCGAACGCACGCACAACACCATGTGCGCACGTCAAATCCCGTTCCGCCCCTCGCAAGATCAGGCCATCCTGCGCCGGCGGGAATAGACGACATCCACCAAACCGCACACACGCGGAGACTGGATGTTAAAAAGCACAAGAGTGCCCATTCCATCGCCCTCGATACAAACGAACAAATCAAATCAATAAATCATTTCAATCCAAAAAATGTTCATGAGGATATAATAAGTTCCAATATTGTCACTTCACAAAGTTCAAACTATTTTAAGTTCTATCAGGAAACACCCACATTGCCCCACAAATGTCTTCTGGAATCAGCACTTGTTCATACCCAAAAAAATCCACACAATCAAAACTGTACCAAAACCGAATCAATGTTGTTGCTGTTGTTGTTCAGAATGTGCACTCTGACTCACTAATCCCACCCGGGAATCACTGTGAGACTGAAATTGCACACTGAATAAGAAGTTTGCGTGTATGACTATTTTCAAGTACCTCGCCATATAGACAGCCATACTCCGACTTCAGAGGATTTATTCTCCTTTGAAGGAGAGTGCAGGTTGTTCTGTTAAGAGCTTGTCATGGCCGAAGGCAATCTCAACACAACATTTTACAACATCACAACATTTTAGTGTAGGCCTTGGCAATGAGCTAACATCAATAACTGACACAACTTTTGGCCTAGGCCAACCAAATCAATAATACCCAACAATTTCAACATAATAACCATGTTCATGATGTTGTATGACTAAACATGTCAAACTCAACAGCTAGGAAACCATCAAATATCCAACAATTTCAAAATGATAACCATGTTCATGACGTCATATGACCAAATATGTCAAACTCAACAGCTAGGAAATCCATCAACAGACCAAATGACCAAAGATATGAAATTAGCAATCTTTTAGATTATGATTCTTTATGACAAAACAATGAATTTATTAAAATGTCACATCTGAGCAGATGTGTTACCGTCTTTGGGACACCTGCAGGATCAAATAGCGTAATCCTGCAAACTCTTGTAGTCCACGCACATGCTGTCTGCACCGTCCTTCCCTTAGGTGCCAAAAGTCAGTGTTCACAGAATCCCTGGCCACTTAAATTTCCCCACAAATGTCCTTTGGGTTTGGCACCTGTCCATCACTCCCGATGTGGACATCCTTGATGGAGTCTCTGGTACACCTCCTCCTGGATCAAACACTGTAATCCTGTCGATTCTAATGTCCACACACATGCCGCCTACCTCATCCTTCTCTTGGATAAAAATCACCAGAGTAGCACACTGAGATCCTGAGGATTCCCATTCCATGCCCATATGACCCCCTGTGATAGAGTCATGTGCCAGCTCCACTGTAGAGTTACGTAGTTGAGGTGGCACCAACACCTGGCGTACCACTCCTCCATGGTTCTTGAAGACCCTGAAGAGGACACCCCCCTTTTCTTCAAAGTAAACCCCCCCACTTTCCGTCATGACAGCCTCCTCATGTTTACGATGTTTATCAAGCGAAGGGTCAGCTCTCTGAAGTTCCATCAATTTTCCTTTGTTTACAATAGTTGCCTTGGAACTATCAGTGACTTTCAGGGGAATGCTCTCCCCCTCCTTCTTTGATTGCGCCCTTGTGGTCACGGCACATTCCTCATCCTTGAACTTGTCATCAATGGCGTTTATCTCTGGATGTTTTCCTATTTGCGAACTGTTTCTGGTTTCAGATTCCAGCATTTTTTCATTATCACTGCTTGATGCCATCTTACCCATTTCCACAATTTCTTCAACAAAACGTCGAAACCTCAGGAGGAAGCCGTTCAGGTCCTCTGGTTTATCATCCAACACTGGCGACTTCGTATCTTTAGCTAGATCACCATTATTACTCAATCTTTGAACAGAGCTGCCATGCTCCAATTCAAGTCTTCTCATCTCCAATTCATGACGCCTCTCCCTCTCTCTTTCTTCTCTTTCCCTCTCTCTTTCTTCTCTTTCAAGCTTTTCCTTTCTCTCTTCCCTTTCAATTCTCTCTTTTCTTTCTTTCTCTTTTTCTTCTCTTTCGAGGGCTTCTCTTCTCTCTTTCCCTTTCAATTCTCTCTTTTCTCTCTCTTTCTTCCTTTTCCAACCTATCTTGCCTGTCTCTCTCTCTTTCTTCTCTGTCTTTCTGATCTCTCTCTTTTAAAAATGTTTCATATTGTCCTGCTAGGCTTTCTAGCTCTTCCCTGCTATCTGCCATAACTGATTTTTTCAAAAGTTAGAACTACAAAGTTACGACGTAATGTCTCACTCCAATCCTTGTTTTTCACGATGATGACGCCACACACACAAAACTTAAACCAGTTATACTCACGTGAGCCCCACAGACTAACTAAATCAGACGCCAGATCTCACTCAGCAGGAGGCTAAAGCAAGACCGCGGCCCCTGACAGTCCCTTTAGATACACAATGCTCACAGAACTTCACAGGAACACAGTCTGAATTACCTCAGCAAAACAGACGAACGGATCCACACACTGAATTTCATCAACAAATTCCTTAGACCCGCCGTAAACACACCCATTGTGAATACGCAGACAAACGAATCCACACACTGAAATTCCGAGATCTGTCGTAGACACACCCGTTGTGACTACGCAGTCTCCTCACAGATTCAACTCCAGGTTACTCCGAAGCATCCAACGCTTTCGGACGTACACCCCTGAATCACAACAACAAATTTCACACTAAAATTCCATAACTATGTTGTAAACACAACCGCAGCAGTGAATACAATACTCTTTCCTTGAAATCTGAAGTCGGAAGCTACTGTGTTGATGGTTCGATGTTGAGAGGTATCCCGGCTTGGCCCCCATATGTTACGTTATTGGTTCTGAGGAACAAACTCTTTGTTTTAAAGACACTCCAGTGGACGTATAACGCTGACTGAAGTGCCAAGAGTTGCTCCCCTACCCTTACGTTATTGGTTCTGAGGAACAAACTCTTTGTTTTAAAGACACTCCAGTGGACGTATAACGCTGACTGAAGTGCCAAGAGTTGCTCCCCTACCTCTCGGGAATCACATCTAACAGAGCACACACGACTCAGAGATCAGGTTATATTTCTTTTATTCAACTAATCTACTTCAAAACAGTATTATTTCCAGTACAAAAATTCCAATAAAATCAAACAAGAAAAACTCCTTTCTAACATCACCACGGATTAGACCAAAACTCTGTTACTACGCTCACTAAACACAAATTTCAATCGCTAATCACTTTCACAGTTCTCATATCTTTTCTTCTATTCCTTCAATTTTTCTCCCCTTCTTCTAATAAAAAAAAATCCCTAAATCTACCGTCCGCATTGCCTCCCCTGCTCGATCACTAGGGCGTTCGGCCGTGGGACTCCCCTCCTCTGCCACTGCGAAGGCAGCCCCTTGTATATATACAGTCCAGGCCCCTTCTACTTCCCGCTAAACATTCCAGCGCCGTGGGAATCCCCCTCCTCTCCTCTTCTCAGTATCATCTTTCCTCCTCGACTCTCCTCCCTCTTCGAGGCGATAACAGCCCCTTGTATTTATACAGTCCAGACCCCTTCTACTGCCCGCTGCCAGACCATCGCTGCCAGACCATCCCGGAAGCTTGGGGAACTTCACACAAACATCTTAGATTGCAGCAACGCGTCTTGACAGATTCCAGAATGTCATAGAATACTATGAACGATTCCCGGTACTTTCTAAAACCTCTTAAAATATTATAAAATACTCCCGAAACTCCATGAGCAGACAAACATATATGCAATCAACAGGCATTAACATTTATCAATAACTAATATTCCATGCGTCATAATCAAAGAATGTCATTCATTGCAATCCTAAAAAACATGCTTAATTAGGAGCCCTGAATCTGTTTGTAACAGCTTCCCTGGGTCAACCATAGATGTAGACCCCTGGCTGGAGGAGGAGTGAAAAAGGAAGCAGCAGCAGCAGCAGCAGCATCTACTCGGCAGGAGGAACGAGGAAGCGAGGGGACTATAAGGAGCAGATGTGCGAAACAGGACTCAGCTACAGGATTTATTTATCTCCTACAAACCCCCTCCTCCTCCCTCCTCCTTCACGTCTTCATACCTTCACTTCCAGCTCAAGAATGCACACCCGTTCACCTTGCGGCTGGGAAGATGAGTAAGGTTGTACGTGGGTGTCAAAATACAGAGAAAGGAAAAAGAGAGGGCTGCTATTTTAATGTGTAAGGCGTCAGATGCATCAATATCACTGAAGAAACTGACAGGGGTCGTAAGGAAACAGTTATGTCAGTTTGTTGGATAAAGTTGACCTGTTTCTTCCCTGCAGGCTGGTTTCTACTCATCACCAGTTTTGGGGAGGGGATCTGATTGAATTTAAAAGAGCCTCTGACTGCAAAGAAGAGCCTTTGACAACAAAAAGAGCCCTTGGTCCTCCCTTGATCCTCCCTTGTAACTTCCAAAGGAGCTTTGATGCAATAAAGAGTGGTGGATTTCGAAAGAGTTTCTGACTTGCTAAAGACTTGCGTCTCGGACTTCTGATGTGCAGAACCTTGAGGTCTTGTTCTCTGGCATGATCCTGTCCGGCATAATTATGCAAGGATGGTTTCTTTCAATGCTGGTTTCTGCTGTATTTGGACTGTTTACTTTCCATCAGGTGAAAAGGACAATTCATAGAACTCAACAGACTGAACTAGAAGCATTTAAAACCTCAGGACTGGACAAACTGGCATCGGAGGTTTATTTACAGCACGCGTGCACGCGCGCATACACACACACGCGCGCACGCCCACGCACGCACACGCACACAAACACACACACACATTGTTGATTGCTATTTTTATCAATAGGTTGACGATGAGTATATATGCATAATATTATAAGTAAACCAATGAGAGAGAGAGACAGAGACAAACAGACAGACAGACAGACAGACAGACAGACAGACAGACAGACAGACAGACAGACAGAGAAGTCAAGCAAACAAAAGAATAAACAAACATGTTTTCACCAACTCCTCATTTTTATTTCTATAGCAGAATCTCCCCACACCCACACCCACCTCACCCCACCCCACCCCACCCCGACCCTCACCCCCACCCCACTACACCCTCCTGAAATATCATGGATAATTATTTTCTCCATGAAATCTCCGGATTTGTAAAAGCCAGAATACAGATTTAAGGCCTGCTATAGCCTCCACGCTTGATTGGTGCTTAAGCATATCCTTTCTCAAAGAAATAACACACACACCCCACCGTCACCACTACCACCCCCCTCCACCAGAAAAACCGATTTGCTAGTTTCTTGGCTCAACGTTTAGCGGGACAATTTCGGGCTGAAACAATCTCGTTACATCTTTGTGCTGTGACCACTGTGCCCGCCTGCCCGCCCTGTGATTTTGTTCCGGCCACAATGGGGGACGGGGGCAATAACAAATCGAATTGATCATTCCATTCCACCACAATTTCCCTGTGGGCTTGACAGCCGCAACCAAATCTTCTGTCTGTCTGTCTGTCTGTCTGTGTCTGTCGGTCTGTCTTTCTCTCTGTCTGTCTGTCTCTGTGTCTTTCTCTTCCTCACGCACACACAAATAATTATGTACACACACAAACTCTCTCTCTCCTCTCTCTCTCTCTCTCTCTCTCCTCTCTCTCTCTCCTCTCTCTCTCTCCTCTCTCTCTCTCTCTCTCTCTCCTCTCTCTCTCTCTCTCTCTCTCTCTCTCACACCACCCATCCACATACACACAAACACACAAATAAACCCACATACAAACAGAAACACACGCACAAACACACACACACACTTATACATACTCACATGCACACATACAAACACACACACACACACACACACACACACACACACACACACAACACACACTACAAACACACACACACTCTCCTCTCTCTCACTCACTCACTCACGCACACACATACACACACACACATGTCATATTCTCTCTCTCACCACACCACCACACTTACATACACACATACACACTCATATACACACGCAAACACACACACACACACACACACACACACAACACACCACACACACAAACACACACACACACACAACACACACAACACACACACACACACACACACACACACACACACACACACACACACACACACACAACAACACACACACCAAACACACACAACACACACACAACACACACACAACACACACACACACACAACACACACACACACACACACACACACAAACACACACACACACACACACACAACACACACACACACACACACACAACACACACACACACACACACACACACACACACACACACACACACACACACACACACACCACACACACACACACAACCACAACACACACACACACACACACAGAGGATGGATAAGGCTCCCTAAAGACTGTTGTTTTGTGTTTACTTTGGCGTTGTGTATTTCCCCCATGATTCCACAGCTGTTGTCTTTGGCTCTCAGACACTGGGAGAGGTCACTGTATAATCAATGAACATTGTCAATAAAACAACACGCGCCCTGTGTGGTCTGAAAAATAGAGGAAAAAAGTCAAGATCAATTACGAAACAAACAAAACCAAAAAAAGCAAGAACAGCGATAGATAAAAATAACAATAACAACAACAATAGCAGCTGCAATAACAACACTAATAACGATAACCAATTCCGGGGTTTTCGCTATGAAAGCGTGCGTTTATATTGATGTTTATATTACTCCACACATAACTTAATCACACTGGCACGTGAGTGCATGAATGCAAAGAGGTTTACGCAAT
>CM060326.1:630473-632973 GCA_030674155.1 Stramonita haemastoma | reverse complement strand
AGAGAGAGAGAGAGAGAGAGAGAGAGAGAGTTATTCTTTTTAATTTAATTTTATTTGTTCTTTCATATCAAGAATAATGGGATAATCCCTCATTGCTTTTTAACATCCAGTCCCCGAGTGTATGTAGTTTTTGTAAAGCTGTCATCTGTTCCCACTGGTACACAATGGACCTACTCTTACAAAAGCGGAACAGGATTTAACGTGTGCGCAAGATGTTCTGCATGCGTTCGCACACGGGGCTTCGGTTTATAGTCTCATCCGAAAGACTTTTAATGAGAGTGGAGTCAGCACTGTGTGTTAACTCCAGGGAAAAATCCCTCGAACGGTAATCGAACCGGGTCGTCAAATTGCGAGCGCAATGTTCTGACCACTAGGCTATCCGTCCCCCCGTTTTGTGTGTGTGTGTTGTGTGTGTGTGGTGTGTGTGTGTGTGTGTGGTGTGTGTGTGTGTGTTGCTGCGTGGTGCTGCGTGCGTGTGCGCGTGCGTCGTCCCGTGTGTGTGTGTGTGTGTGTGTGTGTGTGTGTGTGGGTGAATGTGTTCCTATTGGTTAAAAAAGAAAAAAAAGCAATACTTCCCGTTAGAAACACTTTGTTATGTCAAAACATCTTGTCATAGGGTAAACACCATGAGGAAGACAGAATGCTGCTGTGTTTTGATGGATGGAATTAGAGGCCATGGCACATACCAATATATCGCCACAGGGGAACTTTGTACTTTTAACAAAGAAACGACAATACAGATATAGATTAAAAGTAAATATTTTAATTTCCTAATACCGTTTTTAAATGTATTTTCCCCCATTTTTCAGTTAGTTACATTATAAAAAAAAAAAATCATGTTATTCATTTCACAAAAGCATCAAATTGTTTCTCTTTACAATGAAAGAAACGAACGAGTTTTCATCCCTTTTATCTCAGATTATAAATAAACCACCGTGAAATGGTAAAAAAGAGGAAAATCCAAGTCGCCATTTTTTGTTGTATACACTCACCTTTTCACAAACGATACGTTCAAGGGAGATAATTACAAAAAGATGGAGTCATTTGCGTCTGAAAGTTTTGCTTTATATTATATATATATCTATCTATCTATCTATCTATCTATCTATCTATCTATCTATCTATCTATCTATCTATCTATCTATCTATCTATCTATCTAAATCTAATCTATATCTATAATATCTATATATATCTATATACATCTATATATATCTATATATATCTTATCTTCTCTCTCTATTATTATCCTTATTATCTCAATCTATAATATATCTATATATATTATATAATATTATTAATATATCAATCACTATCTTTCTTTCTATTATCTACTATCACAAATATCTGTTGATATTACTAATAAAGTATATCATTTTCTGAGTATATATCTTTATATCTCTATACTATCATATATATCTATTATCTATTATATATTTATCTTCTATCTATTATCTATCTATCTATCATCTATCTATCTATCTATGTATGATTTTCTATAATCTATTATCATCTATCTCTCATCCATCTATCTATCTATCTATCTATCTATCTATCTATCTATCTATCTATTATCTATCATATAGATATAGATATAGATATAGATATAATATATTTCTTTCTTTTCAAAAAGAAAATCATTGTTTTGCCAACTTTCCACTGAATGAAGTAAACGGATTTGAGATCAGTTTTTCGATCATATTATATTTCTTCTATGTATTAGATTTGCTTTGGGTTTCTTCATTAAATCTGACTCTATTTCATTCTGTTTAATTTATTTCTCTCGTCACCGTCAACTAACCTCTTTGCGTTTTATGTGATCTTTGTCTTATTTCATACAGCTAAAAGCAAAAAAAAACAACAAACCCAAACCAACAAAACAACAACAACAACAACAACGGAAACAGAAAAAAACTGATAGACAATAATCAAAACAAATGAAAATGGTATTTGTTACATTTGTTTACTTCGCGCGCGTGTGCACAAACACACACTCACACACACACACACACACACACACACACACACACACACACACACACACACACACACTCGACGGATAGAAAACTGAAGACATGGACAGTACATTGGTGATTGTGGTCTGTGGACTAGATAATTCACACACAAAGATCTACACACACACCCACACCCCACCCCAGCAAACGCACCCACGTACAAACACACACCACACAACACCACACAACACACCACTCTCATCCTCTCATGTATATTGCTGTTCTTACCAATGCAGTTACCATTGGATTCGTTCTGTCTGAAAAGGTGTTTGTTGCTTTGAGCTTTTCTTGGTGTGCTACAAAGTGCAGATTAACACTTCCATGAATACGAAGATTGTCTATCGATGCCATTTCATCTTATACATTTAGTCATTTTCTTAACATGCTCGTGTATTGTGGCCAAAGGCTGAAAGTACATTAAAATCTGTGAGTTTTTGACTCTCTCTCTCTCTCTCTCTCTCTCTCTCTCTCTCTCTCTCTCTCTCTC
>CM060326.1:595473-627973 GCA_030674155.1 Stramonita haemastoma | reverse complement strand
TTTGGCCATATTGTTATACACAAAGAGGACAATGATAACGCGAGACTCATCGTGTTGCCTACATACCCCATAGGTAGTCAGTCGTCCAAACGTGTGCAGCAGAGTACTCACAGTACGGTTCTTCCACTGACTGGATAAAAACCCGTTAGCAGACAGTTCCATGTGTTGCTACCTGACTAAGCCATGGATGATATGAACAAGTCTACCCTGGGGCGGGGAATAAAGTCACAGGATACGTTATCTTCCATAGCCTTGACCAACATGTTTGCATGCAGATTGCTCGGTGCAAAACTAGTCATAACCTTGTAAGTACAATATTTTAATTAAAAAAATAAAACTTTCCACAGAGAGAGAGAGAGAGAGAGGAGAGAGAGAGAGAGAGAGAGAGAGAGAGAGAGAGAGAGAGAGAGAATGAATGAATGAATGAATGAATGAATCATCTTTATTTTTCAAGTTTTCAAGGGTTGCAGAGTATTACATACTTGTTTTCATTCGGCCCTTGCCCTGACTAGGGAATATAGCTATAAAAATTAAACTTAATAAAAAAAAAAAAGGGTAATACCAACCCCCTACCCCACGAACCACCATCACCAGAGAGAGGAGAGAGAGAGAGAGTCGTATGTTCATCTATACATGTGTGTGTGTGTGTGTGTGTGTGTGTGTGCATAGATGTCTGCAGCAAATGCTGATTTTGGACAGCTAAAGGGGCTAGGTGTGGGGGAGCGGGGGAGGTAAGTAGGCAGTCAACAGTTACAGAGAGAAGCTTTGTAGCATGTGTTTATGCGCACACGCGTGCGTGCGTGGAGAGGAGAGAGAGAGAGGAGAGAGAGAGAGAGGAGAGAGAGAGAGAGAGAGAGAGAGGAGAGAGAGAGAGAGAGAGAGAGAGAGAGAGCATGCGTGCGTGCGTACGTGCTTGCGTGTGAATAAGTGAATGTGCGTAGGTGCGTGCGACTATGCGTGCGTGCGTGCGTGCGTGTTTTGTCTGTGTGTGATTCTGTGTGTGCGTGCGTGCGTGCGCGCGTGTGTGTGTGGGGTGTGTGTGTGTGTGTGTGTGTGTGTGTGTGTGTGTGTTGCTAACGCCTGTATTTTTGCTAAGTGGCGATGCGTGGGTGTTGACAGTGTACGTGTGGCAGTTGCTGCCAGCCTCTGGGTGTTCTGAGGCAGAGACGTGTTGCATAGAGGAGGGAGGGTAAGACACAAAGGACCACACACACACTCTCTCTCTCTCTCTCTCTCTCTCTCTCTCTCTCTCTCTCTTCTCTCTCTCTCTCTCTCTCTCTCTCTCTCTCTTCCATTATCCTCGATATAAGAGAATAAATACATAAATACAAATAGAAAAATACACACAAATCTTCGTTCGTGCCTCTGTTCTCTCTGTCTCTGTCTGTCTCTTTCTTGTTCTCTCCCCCTCCCCTCCCCTCTTGTCTTTCTGTCTTTCTGTTTGTCTGTGTGTCTCTTTCACACACATCTTTCACACACACACGGTCACACACACACACACACACACACACACACACACACACACACACACACACACACACACACACACACACACCCTTAAAAAATCGAACAACCAAACAAAACCCCCAAAACTCCACCACCAAAAAGAAGAAAAAATCCACTGGGGATAAAAAAAAACATTCGTACCGTTGCGTCTACTATAAGTCTTCATAAGCCCAGGGATGCTGCTGCAGCATGGGTGATGGAGGTGTTTGCTGTGCAGCGCTGTACAGCACAGTCAGTCAGGCAGATGGATGCAACAGTCACTCCTTGGGTCACCTTGACCTTCTGTGTCGAGTCCTTGTCTGTCTCTGTGGTGTGGTATGTTGTATGTAGCATGTTACACAGACAATATGGTGTGGTATGTTGTATGTAGCGTGTTACACAGTATGGTGTGGTATGTTGTATGTAGCATGTTACAGAGACAATATGGTGTGGTATGTTGTATGTAGCATGTTACAGAGATAATATGGTGTGGTATGTTGTATGTAGCGTGTTACAGAGACAGTATGGTGTGGTATGTTGTATGTAGCATGTTACAGAGACAATATGGTGTGGTATGTTGTATGTAGCATGTTACAGAGATAATATGGTGTGGTTGTTGTTGTAGCGTGTTACAGAGACAGTATGGTGTGGTATGTTGTATGTAGCATGTTACAGAGACAATATGGTGTGGTATGTTGTATGTAGCATGTTACAGAGATAATATGGTGTGGTATGTTGTATGTAGCGTGTTACAGAGACAATGTGGTGTGGTATGTTGTATGTAGCATGTTACAGAGATAATATGGTGTGGTATGTTGTATGTAGCATGTTACAGAGACAGTATGGTGTGGTATGTTGTATGTAGCATGTTACAGAGACAATATGGTGTGGTATGTTGTAGTGTGTTACAGAGATAATATGGTGTGGTATGTTGTAGTGTGTTACAGAGACAATATGGTGTGGTATGTTGTAGTGTGTTACAGAGACAATATGGTGTGGTATGTTGTAGTAGTAATCAGGATATAGTGTCTTGTAGTGTGTTCGAGAGGGGTGTAGTATGTTTCGATGTTATGTAGTGTATTATAGTGTGTTCTTTGTAATAGTGCAGTATGTTATAGGGGGCGGGATAACTAAGTGGTCAAAGCATTCGCTTTCCCCAAGCAGCGTCGACCCGGGTGGGTGACTGTTTGCGTGCCCTGGCTTCAGTACAGTCCCCCAGTTCACCCAGCTATAAATGGGTACCTGCCCTCTTAAGGGTCAGGGATGGTAAAGCAGCGAGGGAGAGGAGGTGGGCGCCGCCCTCAATATGCTGGCCCCTAGATAAGCTGAGGTCTCTGACGCCTCGCTCCCCTACGACCGCCCAGGTTATGGGACACCTTTACCTTTAGTATGTTATAGTCTTGTAGAGGGTTGAAGTGGATGTAGCATGTTGTGACCCGTGTTCTAGTGGGTGGTAGTGTGTTTAGGCGGTGTTAGTATGTTCGGATGTGTTCTGATATGTTGTGGTGTGTAATAGCGTGTTGCTGTTTATTGTAGTGTGTTATGGCATATTCTAAGAAGGAAGGTATGGCAGGATGGTTAAGACGTTCGCCTGCCAATATGTAAACCGTGAGGTTCTGGGTTCGTACCCAGCATCGCCCTTTCTTCCCAGTTTGACGAAAAAATCGAACTGAATGTCAAAGTCATTCGGATGAGACTGTAAACCGAGGCACCGTGTGCGAACGCACGCAGAACATCTTGCGCACACGTTAAAACCCCGTTCCGCCTTTCGGAAGAGCAGGCCATCGTGTGCCGGTAGGAGCGGATGACAAGATTATTTAAAAAAAAACCAGCATGCACACAGGTGTCGTGTTTAGACACCATCCTGGGGAAAAGTCGGGGAGTTGGAGTCCCAGGGCGGCTAGGGGCTGTATATGGCAACATTCTGGTGGCTCCTGCGACGGTACTGGAACCATTCGTATCGGTCGTTGCCTTTCCGATGGATCATTCCAGTGGTGTGGAGAGGGGGGGGGGGTCTCCTGCATGGGTAACAGCTTGCCCTCCATACTTACCTACCCAGGCTTTGCGCTCTAAAGACTAGAGCGCAACTCCATAGTCTTCCGAGACTGATGGGTGCCTACTACTACTATGGCATATTCTAGTGCTTTGTTTGCATGTGGCAATGCATTCTGTTTATGTGGTAATGTGCTGTATGTTTGAGTGCATTGCTATACTTTGCAGTATGTTACATTGTTTGTTTTTATGTATATTATACCATTTTGCACAGTGTTGTGAATATTGTACTGTGTTGTATTTTGTATTGTCTTACATTATTTCGTTTTCGTTTTTCGTCTGGAGCTAGATCCAAGGTTCACAAATTCGTGGTTTGTGTATGCGACTGAGTTTTGCCCGTCATGAAGGTAGCCGCATTTCGACTCCGGGGATGTATGGTGGGTATGTTCGTGTTTCCGTGTTTTGTGTTGTGGTGTCTGATATTCTGTTGTATTTGTTTTGTGCTGTGTTGTATTCTGATGTATTGCAGTTGTCTGTGATTACTGTCATGCGTTGTACTGTAGAAGTTTTTCAGCTGTATTTTTGTGACGTTGTATCGTGTTGTACTATATTCTACTGTATTGCACACTGCTGTATTTTATTGTGATGCATTGTTTTGCACAGTTGCACCGGTGTGTGACGGGGCGGTGAGTAGATGACCTCCCATGTGATCAGAGCCCTGTGGCAGTGTGGTGTTTCTAACTCAGGACACACCTGCCAATTGTGCCATGCTCTGTTTGCTTGGGTGCTGGTTGAAAACTCTCCGCAAATTCTTCGCCTTCACGGTGAAATGTAGAATGTATGAAGCCCCTTTTCAGCGGCCACATCCAAATTATCCAGCTGTGTCCACTGGAGGTATTGTGCAGTGATGGGACATTACTAATGTCCACTCTGAAACACATGGTGTCAGTGCTCTACTTGTTACAGTTGTCTGAGAGAATATTAAAATGGAAAAAAAACCGACACCCAGAAATAGATAACAACGATACAATTTACTTTTGGCAGACAGCAACGAATCTGATGTCTACCGAAGGTTCAATATATTGCATTATTGATCTGTGACTGCTGACAAACATAAAGCCTATTATATGTAGTCATTCATTCATTGACTGGTTAAGTTATTGTTTCCATTTCTCTGCTAGAGAGCTCTGAGGTTCACCGGTAGTCAGATTTTCCGTATACAACCGCTTTTGGTCCTCCATGAAGGTAGCCACATTCCGACTTCCACCTCTCAGTTATGGAGTCCGTCAATTTATTTGCTTATTTGTTTTTTATTTTATTCCTTTATTTCTGTATTTATTTGTGTGTGTTGCCGCCACAGAAGGTTAAGAGGTTACTCCCTCCACAGCTGGCTCTTCGTGTGGATTAGTACGCTAACATCTTACACAGGGGAAAAGCCATGACAGTACACACAAACAGAGCACGCACACACACACACACACACACACACACACACACACACACACCACACACACACACACACACACACACACACACAGATCAATAGTCACACCAAAGTAAAAACAACAAAAACAACAACAGCAACAACAGGGACAGAGCACATTATATCATCTTTTAGCTTGTTACCGCTCTATTATAAGTGAATATGTAATATGTAGGATTTTCTCATGATAAAATTCTTTCAAAAACAGACAGGGGACAGACACAAAACCCACACTCTCCGTCAAGACAGACAGACAGACAGACAGACAGAAAAAGAAGCAGACGATTGACAAGGGTGGTAGTAGTGGTGGTGGTGGTGGTGGTAAAGACCTTGGCTGCACGATTACTGTGATCGACACCCCCCACCCCTACCTCCTCTCCTGCAAGCCCCCCCCCCTCCCTAAACCACCACCCTCCACCACCACTACCACCATCACTCCTCCCTCCCTCCTCCTCAGGCTTCACACACCCTCCCACTCCCTCCCCCCCACGTCCTCATCTCCTCCTTCCTCCAGCTCTAGTCGGATTCCAAGAGATAATCAGTCGCTCGCGAGACAGCAGCCAGGCCCCCAAAGACCGCAATGCGATCGATGAAAAAAGAGAGGAAGAGAAGGGAAGGAGGAGGAGGAGGGGAGGGGGAGATGGGGAGGTAGGGGAGGGCGAAGGAAAAGGGAAGGGGAAGTGCAAAAAAGAAAAAAGAAAGAAAGAAAGAAAGAAAGAAAAGGAAAAAAAAGGACAGAAAAAACCCTTTGCCTGAAGAATCCGACAGTCGCCGGTGGAATCTGCAGGGCTCAGTCACTCTCTCTCTCTCGCAAAGCGCACGCACGTGCACACGCACAGACGCCTGCTCTGTCTGGCTTGCTGTCTCTCTCTCCCTCCCCCCATCCCCCCCCACCACCCCCAGCTCTCCCCACAGCTGCATGTTCCTCTTCTACATAATCCTCCATGCGCCCTCCCCGCCCCCTCCCTCCTTCTTGCGCAAGTCTTCCCCTCCTCCCCCCCCCCCCCCTCCTCCCCTGCATGTGGGGATGGTGGCAGTGATGCAAGCGCATGCACGGCGCCGACAGAGCTTCTCTCTGTTTGCTTCTCCGTGTGCGCGCACACAGCCCCTGTTCCTCCTTTTGTGTGCATGTAAGATTGCCAAACAATGGCGAGAGGCGCGCACATGCGCGTGCGTACACATGTACACACGTCCGTGTGATACGCGAGTGTGTGTGTGTGTGTGTGTGTGCATGCATATAGCCTACATGCGCGTGCACGCTCACACATACACATTTTGTAACCATGCCGCTCGCACATAATGTTGTGTATACATATAAATAAGACAAGTATGTTGTACTAACCAACACAGCAGATAATCAACAAAATGAACTTATAGATGCCAAAAGTCACTGTACTTGTACAATCTAAGGTCACTCACTAAAACAATGGGCTAAGTGGTTAGTTGGACCAGTATAAGCATGGATGACAGAAACTTATCAATGAATGAACGAATGAATGAATGAATGAATGAATGAATGAATGAATGAATGAATGAATCAATCAGTCAGTCAGTCAGTCAGTCAGTCAGTCAGTCAGTCAGTCAGTCCTTTTTTAACCCCTATCCTAAAGCAAAGCTAGAAGTTAAAAAAAAAAAAAAGAAATCGTCTCTTCCCTACCTTCCCTTACCATGTGGGGTACATAGTGCCAGGTCTTCTCCTGTGTTTGTCATTTTGCAGGAGGTCTGCCTGCAGGCCCCAGCAGACATTCTGACGTCAAAGCGGTTCACTTGTTTGTAAAAGTTGCATGCTGAGTATGTTCGTATTTTCGTAACCCTACGGATGCTAATATAAATTTTACGGGATCTTTAACATGCATATTTGATCTTCTGCACGTGTACGTGTACGTGTATGTAGCCGCTGCTGTAGTCTAGTGGTTAGGGCGTTGGACTCGTAATCTAAAGGTTGCGGGTTCGATCCCAGCTTTCGGCTATGGCGTTGTGCCCTTGGAAAAGGCATTTTACGGCTATTTTCTCACCCCACCCAGGTGTAAAAGGGGTACCAACCTTGTGTTGGGGGTTAACCCTGCGATAGACAGGCGTCCTATCCAGGGGGGAGTCTGTGACTCTCAGTCGCTTAACGCCACAGAAACCAGGATAAGCACCGGCCTGATGAGCCTTAGGCTCGAGACAGACTTTAACTAACTAACTAACGTGTATGTACACGAAGAGAAGTAAGGCACTGGCATATCTGCGCTTGAAGGTGACCTGGGAGATCATAGCCCCACCACCTACCCCTAATTCACCAGACACCACTGAGAGTTGAACCACGACTTTCTGACGCCATGGGATTGAAGACAAACGGTCTTAACCACTCGGCTATAGCGTCTGTTCTTTGGGTGAAATAGTCATCCCACTTCTGGACATCTCGATTGTAAAAAGTGCGTGCGTCTTTTTATTCAGTCTTTTCTTCCTGTCATACCAGTATCTTTCTGGTTTATGTTTGTGCTTTCCTAATATATAATTTTATATATATATATATATATATATATATATATATATATATATATATATATATATATATATATATATATATATATACATATGTATGTAGATATATCTGTCCCGATGGTGCGTTACCTTGACGTGGTGGGATGGCTTGCGTGTTCTGTTTGATCCCCAGAGCTATGTGGGCGGGGGCTTCGGCCTCCGGCAGGTTCAACCATGCTCAACAGGTCTGTGGGGTAGGAGCCAGACTAAATTTGCACCCTGGTCCTCCAGGTTGGGGGTTGTGCTTTGGGTTAACAACCCATTCACTTAAAAATCAGTATGTTACAGAAACCACAACAATATCTCTAAACAGCGACCTGGTTGGGGGAGAGTCCTCTCTGGCAGAGTCTATGACCCGAGCTGGTGAAAGCCTTCGGGAAGCCAGTGCGCCGACAACTCTTCTGTCAACCAAGTCAACAACCAGGATAGGGACCTGGAACATCAGAACCCTATATGAAACTGGAAAAACAGCACAGGTATGTAGAGAAATGCATAGGTACAACCTGAAGATCCTTGGCCTGTGCGAGACTATCAAGAAAAGGAAATGGGGATGGATTGGCCATACGCTCCGCAAGCCTGCTTCAGATGTCACCAGGCAGGCCCTTGACTGGAATCCACAAGGGAAGCGGAAAGAAGGCCGACCAAAACAGACCTGGTGCAGAAGCATTGAAGCAGAGACGAAAGCAGCCGGAATGACATGGGCCGAGCTGAAGAGGATCTCCCAGAACCGAGTCCGTTGGAGGAGTGTTGTTGTGGCCCTATGTTCCCACGGGAATCCACAGGCATAAGTCAAGTAAGTCAAGTCATGTAGATATATATAAAATAGATATACACACCTACAAACGTACGTACATACATATATACGTATATATTATACCGGTATATATATATATATATATATATATATATATATATATATATATATATATATATATATATATATATATATATATATATATATATTATCTATCTTATCAAGCACCCCGACATTTCGCCCTTCATGAATACCTTTTTATTTTAATTTTTGCACATGTCTGATGCATATCATATGATTATTATGTTTGTGTCCAAGGACTAGGATATAACCGGCTGGGGACAGGATGTCCATTCTACAGAGCTAATGACATGACTGTGTTTGCTTTTCTTATCTATGAGGGGCGGAATAAGCTCGCCGTTAGAACTCATGATCTGACCATTGAGGGTTCAAAGCCCTGCTGAAGTTTTCATTGGATAACAGTTTTCCTCTTAAAATCAACCCCACACCCCCCTGACAGTCTTTCGGATGAGACTTTACACCAAGGGCACATACATACTCACTATCTATTACACCATGAGTGGTGGTCTGGGTGCTTGTCTTTCCGATAAGACGGTAAACCGAGGTCCCGTATGTGACAAAAATTTTAACGCATATAAACGAACTCATGGCAACAAGGGGGTTGTCCCTGGCAAAATTCTGTAAAAAAAAAAAAAAGCCACCGATAGGGAAACAAATACAGTTGCAGACAGGAACAAATAATGGGTGGCGCTGCTCTTTTGGCGACGCGCTCTTCCCGGGAGGGCAGCCCGGATTTCATGCAGAAAAATCTGCAGTGACTTAAAGTGGTATGAAAATGAAAAAAATGAAAATGCATGTAGAACATCTTGTGCACACGTCAAAAGCCCACGCACCTGCAATTGTGTGCTGGTAGTAACGGATGACAAAAATTGAAAAAAAAACTGCACACACACAGGGACTGGATGTAAAAAAAGGCACACAAGTGCTTATTCGACGATCCTTGAAATAAGAGAACAAGAATATGATAATGAAGCAGGTATGAGCAGTGGTGTGGATGGTGCTACATACTCAGCATGCACCCTACCACCTGTAAAGAAATGGGCTCCGCCAAGTTCAACTTGCCCACCACACACAACCTGAAAAAGAAAATAAAGTGCAGCGCCCCAGCGAATCCTCAGGGAGTTAAGGAAAAAGTCAAGTTTGGTTTGTAAAAAAAGGTAAGGTAAATGTGTCCCATTACCGATGTGGTCGTAGGAGAGCGAGGCATCAGAGACCTCAGCTTCTCTAGGGGCCAGCATGTTGAAGGCGGCGCCCATCTCCTTCCCTCGCTGCTTTACCTTCCCTGACCCTAAAGAGGTCAGGTACCCATTTACAGCTGGGTGAACTGGGGGGGGGGGGGACTGTACTGAAGCCAAGGCACGCAAACGGTCACCAATGTTACTGGTAACAACGCTCGATGCTGCTTAACCGTTAGCTTGGGGAAGGTAAGTGCTCTGACCACTGAGCTATCTCGTACTCTCATTTTGTACTGGGAAAAATAATACACCATAAGTTTAGAGATACCGACACTCCAATGAGAGTTTTATCATCATTTTGTTTGGTTTTATTTGTGCCATTTCTGGGCTTTAGATGTATTTGTGTTAATGGAGTGTGTCGTGTTACTAATGCATTTCCTTTGTGTTTTTTGTTCTTCTTGTTGTTGTTATTTTATAATTTGATTTCCTGTTTGTTTGTATACCATTTTCGCCAGATTATTTCTTTGTTTTTTTTCTTTTTGTGAACAAGTTTTCCCAAGTTGTTGGTTACATGGTTGGCTGGCTGGCTAGCTGGATGAATATCAATATTATTTTGGCTTCCTCTTGTTCTTTCCATCTTCGTGTACACAGCCAGTGCTGGCTTTTAACAACAGACCTCCAGGGAAGAAGAATTCAGGCAGTTGAAATGCTATACATGCAAGAGGGATGTTCTGGAATCTCTTTCTTGGGCAATTTCATGAATGAAAATTGTGCAATGTCATCACACAAACCACAGACCCCAGTCTGTCAACAAGCCTGACGAGCTTTTGTTCACTGTCTGTCAGGCAATACAGGTCTTTGCAGAGCAGAGGGTCTCATGCTTCCTTCTCTCCAGTAGTTACTGTGCTGATATAACCCTTAACCGCTTCAGTCATGATACTCTCAAGGAATAGGTTGAAACGTGTCAGTCATAGAGGGTTGCCCTGCCACACTCCAGCCGAAGTATAACACCACTCTCTAACGACACCAATTATTTGTACCACACTGGTTGTGTTGGGATAAAGCTGCTGAGGGCATTTATCAGATTCTGTCAATATAAAAAAAAATTTCAGTTATATGAGTGGGTTATTATGCCTCTTGCCAGATACTGTGAAAGTCTTTCTGAAGTTTATGAAATATGGAAAAACTCCCTTTACTGGTTGAAGTGTTTTTCACAAAATTCTGCTCAACAGTATATATATATATATATATATATATATATATATATATATATATATATATATATATATATATATATATATATTTATATATATATTATATTATGATGTGTGTGTGTGTGTGTGTGTGTGTGTGTGTGTGTGTGTGTGTGTGTGTGTGTGTGTGTGTGTGTGTGTGTGATGTACTTTTGCAAAATCCAGAGAGTGGTTCAGAAGCGATGACGTTGAAAGTAGCCTAATACAACAATACAATCATAGATAGATATATTTTGGTGAATGCAAAGCACTTTTCTTACAACATTTCATCGACTCATTTTCTTGGCTCTAGTTAAGAACTAAGAGCCTTTAATGATAAAACATTTCATCTAGAGATGGAATCGATAAATGTGCTTAGGGCTTCAATGCAGGTGATTAACCCGTAAAATATTTAAATTAATGCCTTTGCTATGTCTAGATTCTATTGACAGATGGTCATTGCAGCATTATATGTTAAATGTCCAGATTATTTTATCATAGATTATCTTACCATGCAATGATATCAAGTAATCATTTTGCTTTTGCTTTGCTGTCCACTAATTTTAATATTATTAGCCTAACAACAAATTACTGTGTAAGCAAATGTTTTTTCTCTTTTCTGTCTCTCTCTGTCTCTCTGTCTCTCTGTCTCTGTCTGTCTGTCTGTCTGTCTGTCTGTCTGTCTGTCTGTCTGTCTGTCTCTCTCTCTCTCTCTCTCTCTCTCTCTGCATGCACACATAATTACCTACCTAGCTCCTCTCCTCCCTCCCAAAACACACACACACACATCACACACACACACACACACACACACACACGCACGCACGCATGCACGCACACGCACGCACGCATACACATACATTATTCACTATAAGATTCGGTTCTAGACAGCAGGACACTACACTGCAGTGCTGCGGGGCACTGTGTACCGTTTCAGCGACTGCCTGCCTGCCTGCTTTCGCTCTTTCATTGCTCCACAACACTTCAGTGGACAGAGGCAGTGGGGCAGAATCATGGATGCAGCATGTGCACCTAGTCACTGGCTCAAGGGTGAAGGGTGCACGTGCAAAAGTTCAGAATTCCTCACCTACAGTAACGGTACTGTGTTGCACTGTGCAAAGTTCACTGCCCCTACAGTAGGCATCCGTCAGTCTCTGAAGACTATGGAATTGCAGTCTAGGCTCTAGAGCGCAAAGCCTGGGTAAGAAAGTATGGAGGGCAAGCTGTTACCTATGCAGCAGACTCCCCTCTCTCCACGTGGCTGGAATAGTCCATTACAAAGGCAATGACCCATACGAATGATTCCAGTGCCGTCATAGGAGCCGTCAGAACTTTGCCATATCCAGCCTCGAACCGCCCTGGGGACTCCAACTCCCCGATTTTTCCTCAGGGATGGTGTCTAGACATGACACGTGTCTATGCTGGTTTTCATAATTTTGTTGTCATCTGCTCCTACCGGCACACAAAATGAAGAACCCTGTAAATGATAGTATCAACTCACCAATACCACTCTCTAACAACTCTGTTGCCCCTTTGCATGACAAAGACACCCTACACTGTAGCTGCATGCCAAAGGCACCTCTGTTCTCTTTGTCCATGAGGTTCATTGAGGAACACGAAGCAAGCTGGGTCAGTGTAATACAAGAGGGCCTGTAGCGTGACTGGCTGACTGACTGACTACCTACATTCAGAGTGCACCCATTGCAGGCTTCAGTAAACACACAGGGTATGCAGGGTGAAGCATGTGCACCTTCTTTGCTGTCTGACTGGGTAGAGATAGAGGTGTGTGGTGTGCGTGTGTGTGCGTGTGTGTGTGTGTGTGGCATGCATGTGTGTTGGGGGAGAGGGCTTGCATGAACAAGAGGTCAACAGGTCAACTTGCACTGTTCTGTATTTGACAACTGCAGTGCTCCAATTTTATTTATTCTTTCATTTCTAATATAATGGAATAAGCACTCATACGCTTTTTTTTTACATCCAGTCCCCGTGTGTATTCAGTTTTATCGATTTTGTCATCTGTTCCCAACGGCACACAATGGCCTTCTCTTTTAAAAAGCAGAACAGGATTTAACATGTGCGCAAGATGTTCTGTGTGCGTTCGCACACGGGGCCTCGGTTTATAGTCTCACCTGAAGAACTTTTGGGGAGAGTAGAGGGGAGTGGAGTGGAGAAGGGGAAAATATCCCCTTAAATGGGACTCAAACCGAGGTCATTGGATTGAGAGTGCAATGTTGTAACCACTAGGCTATCCCACCTCCAATCAAGGTGCTATGCTCAAACACACCTAGCGCAACTCATGCACATTAAAATTGTTGTTGTTGTGTTGTTGGAGGTTTTTGTTGTTGTTGTTGTTTGTTTCTTGGCTAGAGCGCGGAGGTTCACCACTGGTGAGATTTTGCATGTGCAGCCATTTTTAACCAATATTTAAAGTAGCTACATTCTAACTTCGGGATATGCACATCTTTGAATCTCATCCATCTTTTGCAGAAGAGTAATCCAGCTATGTCAGGTGGGATAGAAAACTCAAAGTACCCAGCATGCTTCCTGTTACCTGGAGAGGGATCAACTCCGACAAGACCAACTTGCCCATGACACACCACCTGGAAAATTTAAGTCAGAGCCTCAACAACTCCTCAAAGAGCTAAAGAAGAAGTCAAGTCACAGAGAATAGGTATAAGAAGGAGGGTGGCAGGACAGTTAACATATGGATTTCTCACCCTTTTGAGACATTAAAGAGTTTGTATTTTATTTGTAAGTTCACCTGCCCAACAAGTAAATCGTGAGGTTCTGGGTTCGAATTCCCAGCCTTGCTCTTTCTTCCCAGTTTGACAAGAAAGTTGAACTAAATGTCAAAGTCCTTCAGATAAGATTATAACATTGGGCCCATATGCAAACACATGCAAAAGATCTTGCTCACATGTTAATGTTGAAAAACTATTCTGCCTTTTGGAATTGTAGGCCATTTTGTGCCTGGAGGAGCAGATGACAAAAATTCTTTATAAATGTGCACACACAGTTGTCATGTTTAGACACCATCCCTGAAGTCAGAATGCAGCTACCTAGACTAAATGGTCAGGGAGAAAACGGTGGCCATACATCAACATCTCACCATTGGTGAACCTCAAAGCTCTGGCTGAGGAAGGTAAAAAAAAAAAAAAGAAAAAAGAAGCAAAAGAAAAAAGAAGGAGGTATTGGGCAGAAGGAAACCCTGTATGAATGGGTTTGTACCTGTTGGCAACCCGCCTCATACAGGTAATTGTAAAACCACCAGACCACAGGAAGAGAGGGACAGGGGGAGGGAGGGAGGGAGAGTGCTAGTGGGGGTACCCCAGACAGGAGGGACTTACCTCCATTCAGAATTGCATTTCATGCTTCAGTGAGCACGGAGAAGCGGAGAGAGCGGGGACGGAAGGGAATTGTGGCTGCTGCACTATGCGCTGCACTGGGTTACCTCCCCTCACAATGCTCAGCCCACAGGTGGAAATGCTCAGAGCTGGCCAGGCACCTGTGTCTTTGTTTGTTTGTCCGTCTGTTTGTTTGTTTGCCTGTCTGTTTGTCTGTCTGTCTGTCTAGCTGGCTGGCTGTCTGTCTGTGTCTGGATGTTAACAGTCAGTGTGCTCTTGTGTGTGTGTGTCTGTGTGTGTGCATGTGTGTGTTGTGTTGTGTCTGTGTGTGTCTGTGTGTGTGCGTGCGTGCGTGCGTACGTGTGTGTATGTGTGTGTTGTGTTGTATGTGTGTGTATGTGGTGCATGCTCTTCATTTTGTCTGTCTTACTTTGTTTGTGTCTGTCTCTCTTCTCAACACCCAGCAATCCAACAAACCCACAGTGGTGGTCTACATGCAAATATTTGGAATGAGAGGATAAACCAAGGTTCCGTGTGCAACACCAGCAAAAAAGAGAAAATAAAAAGGTTTGTGGCTGGCAAATTCTGTAGAAAACGAATTCTTATAAGAAAATAATATGCTGACAAGGAGAAAAGAATCTCATTACTCTTAAAGGAATGCACTCCCCCAGCAAAAAATTTCACATAGAGAAATCTGCATAACTGAAAGGGGTATGTACCCTACACTACACTACAATGCACTACATAACACTGCACTGCAATCACCCGCACTATACAAAACTGCACTACATAACACTGCACTGCAAATGCACTGCGCACACTACAGTGCATATACAACTACAAACATACATTACTACACTACATTACATTACACATCACCACTACATTACATGATACAAGACACAATACTATACAAATAATTGAAGCATGAAACACACACCACACCACATCACACACTACAACTACACCACGCTACACCATACACTCACACTACACTACACCACACCACCTACACTACACTACACTACACTACACTACACTACACTACACATACACTACACTACACTACACTACACTACACTACACTACACTACACTACACTACACTACACTACACACACCGAAAAGCATTGCAACACAACACAACACAAACCAACACATCACACAGGAAAGCCAATGAGGGAGGGAGAGGGAGGGGGGAGGTGTCAGGTCATATTGATCGATCAGCATCAACTTGAAGATCAAGATGAGGGCAGGCAGACCTCATTAGGCGTGTTTGACCAGCCAACAATGCCTCATCAGTGTTCACACCCCCCACACTCACTTGTTTTTCTCCAGTGCCGGACATTGCCGCTGTCTCCCCACACATCTCCTCTCACCCCCACCTGTCTGTCTTATTGATCGCTGCTGCTGCTGCTGCTGTTGTTGTTGAAGGTGTATCAATTCCACTGGGACACACACATACGCACGCACGCGCGCACGCACGCACGCACGCGCACACACACACAATCACAAACAAAAACACACATGCATACACCTGGAGGACTGTGTGTAAAATAAAAAGCACATGAGTGCTTACTCCATTATCCTAGAAAAACTGCATAATAATATTTCAAAGACACGTGCACATACACATACACACATACAAACACAAATTGCACCACACACACACACACACACACACACCACACACACACACACACACACACACACACACACAACACACACACTCCCGTACACGTACACGTAACACGCACACTTTTCTCTTTTTCATTTGTTCGACATACTTCCTGAAGGTTTTTCTTTTTTTTTAATATGCATAATTGAAATAATTATATATGAATTTTTCTTAGATGGGTGGCTTGATGAAAAAAGCAATTGCACTGCTTATTCAATGTACTACATCTGGAAATAAAGGTTTGAATTTGACTTTGACACAAAAACCTATGTTCGTGGAAATGAAGAAAGAGGGAGAATCTTATTTCTTTATTAAATTCTATTCCATTCTTTTATTTCAAAGATTGTGGAATAAGCACTCATGTGCTTTTTCTTACATCCCTTCCCCGTGTGAATGTAGTTCTGTAAGTTTTGTCATCTGTTCAAACCGGTGCACAATGATCTACTCTTCTCAAAAGCAGAACAGGTTTTAATATGTGCACAAGATGTTCTACATGCATTCGCTTACAGGACCTAGGTTTATAGTCTCATCATCTGAAGGGCTTTTTTTTGGGGGAGGGGGAGTGGAGTCGGTACTGATGTTAACTTCAGAGGAAAAATTCTCTTGAACAAAAGAGAGAGAGAGGAGAGAGGAGAGAGAGAGAGAGAGAGAGAGAGAGAGAGAGAGAGAGAGGAGAGAGAGAGAGAGAGAGAGAGGAGAGAGAGAGAGAGAGACAGAAGACAGACAGACAGACAGACAGACAGACAGACAGACAGACAGACAGACAGACAGAGACAGACAGACAGACAGACAAGACAGACACAGACAGACAGAGAGCTAAAAAAGTTTAATAGTGCATCAGCCCCAGGCCACAGTGCATCAAAAGGGAGTAGGGGCAGGGCAGTGGGGAGGAACAGTGACTGCACAAATACAATACTGAATCAGCTGTACTTTTGCGCTCATAGGTATGCACACTTCTCTTCTTTCAGCAACACAGTGAGGGAGGGAGTGGGTGAGAGACACAGAGACAGAGACAGAGATAAAGAGACAGAGACAGAGACAACAGACAAAGACAGAGATAAAGAGACAAAGAGAGATACTAGAGACAGACAGATAGACAGAGATGCAGACAGAAAGACATACAGACAGATAGAAATTCAAATTCAAGTTGTTTCATTTTGAGGATAATGAATAAAGACTCGTGTTTTTTGTGTGTTTTTTGTTGGTTGTTTTTTTTTTTTTACAGCCAGACAGAGATGCTGACAGAGACAGAAATGAAGAGCAAACAACGAATTTAATGAACATACCTTTACACCCCTAGTACAGAACAGCACATTACTCCACTGCTGAGAATATCCACAAAAGGAAAAAAATCATCTTTTGCATTTTTTGACTGGCAAACAGAATAAGCTGTTACTCCTGAAGAATGAGATTTATGGAATTTAAAAAAAATAATAAAGAGTACATTGCAACTATTTCTGGCAAAAAAGTCATTTCTCAAATGTTTATAATGAGGAGGAAACAGAAGAAAAGAAAATGTGATCAACCGAATCTGACATTAAGTATGAGAAAGGAAGAGTAAGCATAGCTAAAACGATAAAAACTATATCTTAGACATGTTTCCAACCCACCCACTTTTAGGAAGCATATCATGATGGCAGCAGCAACTCAAAGAAAAGCAGCAGACAAATGTTGTCAATAATTATTTTTTCATACTGTGTCCCACACAAGAACAAGTGTTGAGAGCCCAGATCAGACTGAAAGTCACCAGCAGACCCACAGCTACACACACCTTCCATGCAAACCTCATAATATTTCACCTAAAATTTTTTAAAAATTATGTATTCTGTTATTTCAAGGATTTGTAACTTTTGTCATCTGTTCCCACAGGCACACAATGGCCTACTCTTCTGACAAGCTGGATGGATTTTAAAATGTGTGCAAGATGTTCTGCGTGCGTTCGCACCTAAAGTGCTGTGTGCCTATATCATTTTCATAGTAAAGAGTTTAGCTTCAAACAAGTAACAGTAGACAATGAAAGAAGGATAGATAGAACAGACGTAAAATTGAATTGAAGAAGATAGAGGCCATTGAAATGACACACTTGTGCAAACTTCTTGGTACCTCATGCAGACATCACATAACTAGGAAGTTTAAACCTGAACTGAAAACACCATTGACCACAGGTAGAGCTCCTGACTTGGTGAAAAAACACAAACTAAAGTGGGATGAGCACGTCGACACACGAACATCTGGACTGGACTGGCCGAGACTGCCCTACAGGGTACAATAACCAGAGGGAGATGAAAAGGCAGACAGAGAAAACCATAGGAAGACATAGTGCAGAATGCTGAGAATTGTGAGGAGCAGAGGAAGCTGGTTGCAAAACCTTCAGTGGTCCCCGAACGGTCAACAAGGCTACAGGATAGGTGAAGGTGTAGAAAGGAAGGAAGGAAGGGAGGAAAATGGTAAGGTAATTTTTCTGTTTTTTTCCTTCTTCATTCTATCTGTTTCTTGTTTTTTTTTGTGGAGCTGTGACCTAACCCATGCCAAAGTCTGTCAATGGAGTGGCAGGCAGACGACACACAAAAAAACGAGGGGATCAAAAGCTCTCTCCATTCAAACTAATCTCCCTGAATGGCTTGTATACTCTCATTCAGAATTGCATTTCATGGTTTACTGGGCACTGATAAGCGGAGCGGTGTAGTGAGGGAAGGGGATGGTGACTGCTGCACTATGAGCTGCACTGAGTTACCATGGTCACACTGCTCAACCTACAGGTGGAAAGGGTCAGAGGTCACCGTGCACCTGTGCCTTTTTCCTTTCTGATTTTTTAATCTGCCTGTTTTTCTATCTTTCTTAGCATGCCAGTGTTATCAGAGAGAGAGAGAGAGAGAGAGAGAGAGAGAGAGAGGAGAGAGAGAGAGAGAGGAGAGAGAGAGAGAAGAGAGAGAGAGAAGAGAGAGAGAGAGAGCATATGCACAGGTACAGATGTTCACAGGTGTATGTAAGCATGTGTCTAAAAGTGTAAGTGTGAGTGTATGCGAGTTTGTGTGTGTGCGCGCGCATGTGTGTGTGTGCATGCGCGCACGGATGTGTGTGTAGGTGTGTCTGTGTGGGTGTGTGAGATAAAGGAAAACATAAGTATGGGTGGGGGTGGGGTGGGGATGGGTGCATGCATCAGGTTATAACTGTCTTCTAATCTCTCTCTCTCTCTCTCTCCTCTCTCTCTCTCTCTCTCTCTCTCTCTCTCTCTCTCTCTCTCTCCTCTCTCTCTCTCTCGTCACCCCCTCTCCCTCTGGCTCCACAAACAGAGTGTAGCCTGTATGGACCATCTGCACTCCCTGCCACATTCCAAAAAAAGCGAAAGTGAGTACAGCTGCTACCAATACTGCATCGATCACAGCTGGCTGCCCCTGCTGCTGCAGTAGCTGAAGCCTGTTGCGCAAGACCCAGCAATTTGATTCTAATTACTGGAGTAAATAAAGGAGAATGGGGGTGGGGGGTAGGTGTCAGGAGTGGGAGGGAAGATCATTGCAGAATGAGTGGGGACCGTGACAGCTGTTTCCTCCGCCACCTTCAGCATTGTCATCATCATCATGTTCATGGTGACCTTCACTCTAAAGGTCATTTCGGGCACCTGAGTGCAGAGGAACTTATATTCCTTTTTCCGGTTCCTCTGTCAATGGCTGTCCTCAGGAGATATGTACAGGACAATGTCTTAAGGAGATCTACGAAGGACAGTGGGAGCAGAGGCATCGAAGCAGAGACGAAGGCAGCCAGAATGACATGGGCCAAGCTGAAGAGGATCTCTCAGAACCGAGTCCATTTGAGGGTTGTTATTACAGCCCTTTGTTCCCTACAGAATTCATAGCCATATGTCAAAATAAGTCACAAAGGACAGTGCCATGTGGTCCTTGATGTCATCAGACAGCCTGTTGCTTATTCTCTGACATTTACACTCCCTCTCCCCAGTTCCTTGCAGGATGTCATTTGCTGCACTTCACAGAGACGTTCCCGCCATGGCATGACCCTAGGGTTGGCTAGGGTGTGGACCAAAGGAACGATGAAGAGTTGTTTCAGTCTTGGTGTGATGTAGATTACCTCCCATGTGATGAGGGCCCTGTTGCAACCTTGTGTTTCCAAATCAGGGCACACCTGCTAAGTGTGTGACTGTTTCCTTGGGTGGTGGTTGAAAACACTCAGTTGCATACTCTTCGCCTTCACAGTGAAATGCAGTATCTATGCAGCCTCTCTTTAGAGGCCACATTCTAACTGTCTAGTCATACCCACCTGAGGCGTTGTGCAGAGATGGGACATTACAAAATGTGCAGTCTATTACATTGGTCTTTCAATCTGTACATGACAGCACTGTTTAACTCTGAACCTTTCATTTATGGGGGGATAAGGTAACAAACTCTGATAAGGCTTCTGTCTGGCTAGAAGCTTTATCAGTCATTAATTTAAGCAAAGTACCAGGACCTAAAAGGTAAACGGTGTCCCATAACCTGTATGATCGTAGCAGAGCGAGGCATCAGAGATCTCAGCTTCTCTAGGGGCCAGCATATTGAGGGCAGTGGTGCCCATCTCCTCTGCCTGGCTGCTTTACCTTCCCTGACCCTAGAGAGGAAAGGTACCCATTTACAGCTGGGTGAACTGGGGAACTGTACTGAAGCCAATGTGCGAAAAACGGTCACCCATCCACTTGGTAACCACGCTCGATGCTGCTTATAAGTTAGCTTGGGGAAAGTGAGTCCTCTGACTGCTGAGCTATCCTGTCCACTGCCTACATTAAAATGTTGTCATGCTGTGAAATCTCTTCATAGAGAATGCCTCTATCCATTACAAGTTCCTAGTATGAATTAACATGAATCTTAATTTACAGTAAGAAAACCAAATCTTCTGAAGATGTGAGTGTGGTTGCCTATATGGCGAGGCACTTAAAAATAGTCAGAGATGTAAACTTCTCATCTGGTAAGTCTTGACGATCTTACAGTGTGGGACTCCCAGGCGTCTCCGAGAGAAGAGTACTACATAATATTATGGGTGAGCTCCATAGTGTTAAACTGGGGAACACCCAACAACAACAGCAGATGGCTGCTGTGGTGGGCTGTAGGGCCAGCTAGCTATCAACGTTGTGACTGGCTTGGATCACACAGACTCGGGCCATAGTTGATCTGTGCGGAGTGACATCAAGACCAGTGTTTGCCAAACAATGGAGGTACGTGCAGGTTTTCCTCTGCCCAACACTGGGTTATCCAGTGAAGCTGTGCCAATCTTTTCTTTGGGCCGGCCGTCTGCCATTGTGCCAAGAACAAAGAACCTCCATTTTCAGTGGACAAAGAAGTTCATTTTCTCGGCACAAACATCAACAGCAGGCGCCCGGCAGGCATGTAAGTGCGCAAGCACGCTCACACGCACGCCTGCAGTATGTGCGCTCAGGAATGAGCATGCTTTACACCACACCCACCCACACATGCACACGCACACACATACACTTCCCTTTTGCATAAAGAATACCCAGGAGAGTTCACACACAGTGGTGTCATTGACAATAGCAGTGTTGTTATCTCTTTTATGTAACCTACGAATAAGATTGGTAAGCTGACACAGGTTACGCTACATGTCCCATTTGTGGTGTCATGCCAATGTGAAATGTCTCATGTGACAAACGGATTCTCTTAGCGTGAGAAAGGGATGGAATAGACGGGAGGAGTGGGGGGTATTCTTCTTTTCATAAAAGAATTGGCGCAAAACTGAAGTTTTCTTGCTCTACCTAACCAGGTATACTTTCATCTGAAACCGTTTTTGATAGTTTGATCGTAGACGTACAGTGTGCAGCTTATGGGAACACCATATATGGAGAGAGAGAGAGAGAGAGAGAGAGAGAGAGAGAGGAGAGAGAGAGAGAGAGAGAGAGAGAGAGAGAGAGAGAGAGAGAGAGAGAGAGAGAGAGGAGAGAGAGAGAGAATGAATGAATGAATGAATGAATGAATGAATGAATGAATGAATAATCTTTATTTATCAAGGGTAACAGAGTAAGCATTTGCATACTTTTTTTCATCCGGCCTTTGCCCTGATTAGGGAATAGGAAAAAAAGAGGCCCTACCAAATCAGGAGAAAGGCAAAAAGCAAAGATAAAAACAGAAAGCAACAGAAAGGAAAAACAACACCACCATCACCAAGAATAGAAGTTCAACCTATCATTGTAAAAAGGAGATAAATATACATTCAACAAAGGCATAATACCCACTGGGTACATGAATACTTATTTAAGACAAAAGAGATATATATGTATTCAACAAACACATAATTCCTAACCGACCAGACATTCGACAGAGAGAGAAGAGAGAGAGAGAGAGAGAGAGAGAGAGAGAGAGAGGAGAGAGAGAGAGGAGAGAGGAGAAGGAGAGAGAGAAAGAGAGAGAGAGAGACAGAAGACGAGAGAGCAGGAAGGACAGAGAGCAGGAAAGGAAGACAGACAGATGAGAACAGGACAAGACGAGACAGACCTGGGGACGCAGGATAGAGACTGTGACAAACAGTGAACAGTGACTGTGGGGACCTTTGCCAGCACGCTATACAGGACCAGACAACAGTGTGCTGTGGGCTGACATTGTGTCCAGCTTATCAGTGATTCAAACAGTTTATCAGTGTGTGTGTGTGTGTGTGTGTGTGTGGTGTGTGTGTGGTTGGTGTGCGCGCGGCGCGCGTGCGTGCGTGTGTGTGTTGAGATGAATTATTGTTGTTAGTTATTATTATTATTATTACACTACTATTATTATTATCATTTTATTTTGAGGATAAAGGAATAAGCACTCATGTGCTTTTATTACATCCAGTCCCCGTGTGTATATAGTTTTGTAAATTTTGTCATCCGTTCCCACCTGCAAACAATGGCGCACACGCACGTGTGCGTGTATATGTGTGTTTGTGTTTGTGTGTGTGTGTGTGTGTGTGTGTGTGTGTGTGTGTGTGTGTGTGTTGTGTGTGTGTGTGTGTGTGTGTGTAGGAAGACATCCGTAGAGGGGAAGAGTGGGGGTAGGCTTACAAGAAAGCAAACAACCAAACAACTAAACCCAAGCAAAGCAAATGATAACAACCCCCTCCCCCAAAAAATCCCTCAACAGATTAAAAAAAGGAGAACAAAACAGTAGAATACACAGTAGGTGTGGTGTTTTGGTGTTATCAATATTCAGAACCGATCTGCTGTTGTTGAAACAGGACAACAAAGGTATTGTGGCGCCAGAGGGCCTCAGGCGGTGAGAGTCCTGTTTGTAGCCCTTCTTCCTGATTTGTGTCCCCGGAGATTTTTTTGGTGGCGATCATATTGCCCCTGTCACCACCCTGTTTATGGCACTGTCAATACCCTGGGTACACACACACACACACACACACACACACACACACACACACACACACACACACACACACACACAACACAACACACTCTCTATCAGTTGTGGATTATGTGGTTGAATATTATATCTATCTTTGGGTTTTGCCTTTGTTTTGATAGTCCCTAAACAGGGCAAGGGCCTGATAAAAAATAGTATGTGAATGCTTATCTGTCACCCTTGAAAAATAAATATTCATTCATTCCATTCATTCATTCATCATTCATCATTCATTCATTCATTCATTCTCTCTCTGTCTGTCTCTTTTTTCTCTCTGTCTGTCTCTCTCTGTTTCTCTGTCTGTCTCTGTCTGTCTGTCTGTCCACAACATAAACGAAACAAAAAAGTAAACACATTATAAAAACAAAAAAGAAAAGAAAGATAGGGATGAAGAAAAGGAAAAAAGAAAACGGATAAAGTGTGTTTCCTTGCTGTAATCCCTAAGATAAGCAAAGCAGGGCAGACACAACAGGGGTCTGCTGCAGACAGCAGGCTGTCTGTCACTGACAGCAGTGTGGCTTCAGGCTCTGGCATCAGATAGACCCAGCTGTCTTGGAGCTGTCTGGTACTGATGGCTGTTCTATCCTCCTTACAGCCTCCCTCCACTCTGCCTGTTCGCTGCCAGGTAACTCCACTGATGGCTGTTCTATCTCCCAACAGCCTCCCTCCTCTCTGACAGTTCCCTGCCAGGTAACTTCATCACACTGAACAGTTTCAGATCCTTCATTCTTTTCATGCTGACCAGCAATCCTTGTTGTTGTTGACGGCACTGTTGTCTACATTAAACTAATTTCTAATAAAAACCCAACCCAATGATATCCACATGTTTAGCAATTCCTTATCATTCCTATCTTTGAAAGTCCACCGTGCAGTCACATGAAACTAGATAGGTATTTTCAATTAATATATTTTTGAAGACATTTTTAGTTTATGAGTTCTGGGATGATTTACGGTCTAAAACAGTCTTCATTTTTGATTAAGGTATTTCACAGCTATAATTATCATGACGGAAGTACCTGAGTAATCAGTAACCAATGGAAACACTCCTGCACAAACAGCCACATAAAGGAGTAATCAGTAACCAATGAAACACTCCTGCACAAACAGCCACATAAAGGAGTAATCAGTAACCAATGAAACACTCTTGCACAAACAGCCACATAAAGGAGTAATCAGCAACCAATGAAACACTCCTGCACAAACAGCCACATAAAGGAGTAATCAGTAACAATGAAACACTCTTGCACAAACAGCCACATAAAGGAGTAATCACACCAATACACTTGCCAAACACCACATAAGGATAATCACAAAAAATGAACTCTGCACAAACAGCCACATAAAGGATAATCAGCAAAATAAACACTCTCACAAACCCACATAAAGGATAATCATAACCATAACACTCTTGCACAAACAGCCACATAAAGGAGTAATCAGCAACCATGAACACTCCTGCACAAACAGCCACTAAAGGTAATCAAACCAATGAACACTCTTGCACAAACAGCCACATAAAGGAGTAATCAGCAACCAATGAAACACTCTTGCACAAACAGCCACATAAAGGACTTCTCCATTGTTCCACATCAGTTTTTTGCTTTGCTGAGCTTGCACTTGTATTGACTCGAGCACAGTGACCATGCCCCATCTCCCTTTCTCTTCACTTGCTCCTGCCTTTTCCTCTTCCAAGTTTTCTAACTCGTGATGAAGAGGGTAAATGTATACATCCCAGAAAACCGTCAGGTCCTCCGTTTCTATTGTCCACTATTTCTACATCTTCACATTAGCAATGAATATCTATTTACCTGCATCAATAAGAATGCATTCAAAGGGAAAGAAACAACAAATAAAAAAATCCGTCCCAGACATGTGCACACCATTTATTCCAATGTTAATCTTCCTTTTTTGTCATTATTCCTGGGACAAGTAGAAACCTTTGATCCTAATGCACTTTTATTTCTGCATGGTGTGGGAGGCGATAGAGCTCTATGAATATTCATGACATCCTCCCGCATTGGGATTTGTGCATTCCCTTGGCCTATATCCTTTCATAACTTCTGCCCCCACAGCATTCTGCTAACACTCCCTGTTTTCTGATAATAATTGGCGATATATGGAAACTGGCGACGTATTGACTACTTGTTTTTGGTGTGACTGTTTATTCTTTCTGGCGTGATAGCCCAATGGTTACGGTAAACGCCTGTTAATCCTGGTGGCTCCTTGGTCACGCGTTTGCACCTTGATGGCGCCTGGTGGGTTGAGGGTGGAGATTTTTGTGATCCTCAAGTCATGTATACACCTGAAAATACTTTGCTCTAGTGTGTCTATATTCTAATGCAGAGTACCTAATGTAAAGCGGATATACATATATTATCACAAATAATGATAGCTATGATAAAAGTAAGGAATGTTTCTATCCAGTAATTCACAGCAGCCTACAGTGGGTTCTAGTTAGGCAAACATACCCTGCATGTGCCCAGGCTTGACCAGTCACTGGCTACAGACTGGATCAGACATTTACTATACTCTGCAGCTTTCTGGGCATGTGATGTGTAGCATACACAATGAAACGTCCTGCACGTACCAGTGCCTCTGTGCAGAAAGAAACTGATGCTGTCGACATTGAACATTTTGCCATGCTTTGACCCTCAGTATCTTTGTTACAAATTCAGTGTGTAACGGTTATGTTTCATGAACACATCTATACAGATCAGCAGAGATTCTACACAAGAAACTGTGGTACTCATTAGGTGGCCTCGTGGCAGCCTAATATTGGTAGTTTACAATCATAAACTGGCCTTGGAAACGAGACAGCTTCATCCTGAGTGTAAGAAAAGACAAGGTCAAGGTGTTCTATAACTTGTGTGGTCGTAGAGGACCGAGGCATCAGAGAGCTCAGCTTCTCTAAGGGCCAGCATATTGAGGGTGGCGCCCATCTCCTCTCCCTCGCTGCTTTACTTTCCCTGACCCTAAAGAGGGCAGGTACCCATTTACAGCTGGCTGAACTGGGGAACTGTACTGAAGCCAAGGTGTGCAAACGGTCACCCATCCACTTGGTGGTAACCACAGTCGATGCTGCTTAACCTTAGCTGGGGGAAAGCGAGAGCTCTGACCACTGAGCTATCCCGTCCCCTGTCCTGAGTGTGGCTGATGAAAAGAGGGATGTTGATGGGTTTGCCCTTTTCAAGATGGTGCAAAGATTGGAGGGGGGGGGGGGGGGGGTGTAGACAGGAGACAGGGGATAAGTTTGACCAGATTCAATTTGCCCGTGACAGTTGCCTGGAACAATGCAATGTTGTGCCCCCAACGACTCCTGGAAGAGTTACGGGAGAAGCCAGGTCAAGAAATAGGCTGAGCAGTTTTTATTGAAAGACATTTATCGACCCAATTACCTGGGCGGTCACAATAAAACCATGGCCTGGCTCCCCCATCCCTCCCCACATCTATTCCCAGTTCTCTTTCCATCAATACCGCCAGGAAGCACACCACACCACGGCACAAAACGCTGTGCACGTGCCGCGTTGGGAGACAGATAAAAATGGCTGTTTTTAGCCGTGCGTGGGCGGGTGGTACTTTTCTCCTGTGTTGCTGCTGCTGCAACAGCTGCTGATATTCACAGGTAGCTGGCTACACTAGCTCGTGTCCGTTTTGCCTGTCGCCCTCTCTGCCACGTTTCATCCAGAGAGGAATGGTGATACGCAGGTCGTGTGACCCACCAACGCACACGACAGTAAATAGGGATAGGCATTTACTACGTTTCTGCGTTTTTGCCAGTATGCGTGCTCTCTCTCTCTCTCTCTCTCTCTCTCTCTCTCTCTCTCTCTCCTCTCTCTCTCTCTCTCTCTCTCTCTCTCTCTCTCTGCAGGGGGACAGAAAGAGAGAGAAACCTACAATATGTGTGTGTGTGTGTGTGTATGTGAGAGAGAGAGAGAGAGAGAGAGAGAAGAGAGAGAGAGAGAGAGAGAGAGAGAGAGAGAGAGAGAGAGAGAGAGAGAGAGAGAGAGAGAAGAGAGAGAGAGAGCACTAACAATAATATTTCAGTGTTAACTTCGAGCTGTCTTTTCACTTTCTCTTTTTTGTTGAGTCTTTAGTGTTTTACCACTGAAGGTCACAGCAATTGTAAATAGCCACACATACATTAACTATCATTTTATTTTTTATTTCATACCAAAGGTCACAGCAGATTTCTCTGCGTGAAATTCGGGCTGCTCTCCCCGGGAGAGCCTGTCGCCACAAGAGAATCGCCACCCAGTATCTTTTCGTTTCCTGTCTGCAATTGTTATTGTTTCCCTGTCAGAATGACTTTTTTCTACAGAATATTTCCAGGGACAACTCATATTGCCGTGCGCTAAATAATCTAGTGTATCACATGGGGTCTCGGTTTATCGTCTCATCCGAAAGACTCGCACCCAGACCACCAATCATGGTCTAATGGAGGTGTGTGTGGGGGGGGGGGGGGGAGTTTTGGGCCCAAGGGGGTTCAAACTACCGCACACTTCCGACCAAAACTCTTTACTTTCTAGGCAGGGGCGCTACCTGTAGACTAGGATGTACCTGGAAAGACACACAACAATAAAACCTAGATTCCAAAATAAATACACCAACAAGAAAACAAGCAAGAAACCCCCCCAAAACAAGCTATGCATTAATGTCTTCCAGGTGTTCTTGTGTTTCCTGTTGATATTAAACCATTTCAAATGTTCTACACTAGGTATAGAAAAACTGGATATAGAGAGAAAGAGAGAAATCTGCTGTGAATAAAATGGTATAAATAAAATACATTGCGCAACTGTACAACGGTGTCTTGTGTTTCACATTGCACACATTCCTCAGCCACCATTTTGTATGTTCGCATCGCCATTTTTTCTTTACAACCGCCATTTAAAAAAAAATCTTACTTCCGCCTCCCGGCTAGGCCTACCCCCCCCCCCCCCCCCATGCTTCCCCACGTCTCAAGGTCACGGGTTCAAGTCCCTGTGACGTACGTATGTACCAATGAAGCTATCATCCTTTTTACGCCCCCCCCCCCCCCCCCCCCCCTTCTCCCCCTAAAACATAAACCACTCAGCCGAGAAGCGTCAAGTGGGTGGGCTTGGTTCGCCATTCCAAGCCGTCAGCCTCGCAGTTTTTCATGTACCGTTCTTTCCGGCCCTGTGAAATACAACTGTGTGGAGAGAGAGAGAGTGCCGTGTGCAAAAAGCGCGGGAAAGCGGGGTGGCTGGCTCGTAGGCTAACCGTTTTGGGTCATGCTTCCGGCGTCAGTGTGCTTCCTAGTATTTCGCTCCAGCTGGGAAAGGGGAGGGGGAGAAGGGAGGGGGGAGAGAAGGGATGAGGAGTCAGCTGAGTTGAGGAAAGGGTATACATGTTTTGGAATGGCTTCTGGTTCTGAAGATGGAGAACCTGTGTTGTTAGTAAGTAACTGAGAGATGGCTGTAGAGAAGGCCGAGGCAAAGGAAAGAAGCAGTACACACTTTTCTATTTTGAAAGTTTTCTGGCAGTAATTGGTTCTTTGAGAGTAAAGTACCATTCGTAAAGATTCTTTCACACACACACACACACACACACACACACACACACACACACACACAACGCAATGTACACAGAGCCTCATCAAGAGAGAGAGAAAGAGGGGGTAGGTACAGGTAAGTACTTGTGGAATGGAGGGTACAGGTAAGGCCTTGAAGGAAAATTTGTCAGTCACTTGCGAAGAAAGGTTCTTCTTTTTTCTTCTTTTTCCACTTCATGCATAGGTTATTGGAGCCGAGGAGGCAAGAGAGAGAGAGAGAGAGAGAGAGAGAGAGAGAGAGAGAGAGAGAGAGAGAGAGAGAGGAAAAAGCGGCTGCTACAAGGCGGGAGAGCAAAATCCTTTCGCCTGAGTCAGCTTGACGCAGAAAAAAAACCCAACACCCACCAGGAATTCCAGCCCCAACTAACCCAAACAAACCCAATAAAAAATCGTGTTTTAAAAAAGCACCAGGCCCAAAATGAAATATATGCTTTTAATGTCTTGTACCTTGCCTCCCCACCCCCTTATCATCGCCAGGGGAGGGAACAGGTTTGCTGACCTGGATCTGTTATCAGCAGCTGAGAGGTGAGTAAGCCCCACACGTCTAGCCACAACACTGTCTGTGCTGCCTGCCATGTTGGCTCTGCCAGCAAAACACTCCTGCAGACATCCTTGCCACCCTGCCTGCAGCGAAATAACGTCATGGGATCTGTTTACCTGTGTTTCTTCTTCTTCTTCTTCTTCTAAAGAATCATCCTGGGGAGGTGTTCCTATTTCCTATAGGGCCAGGGAGCTGTCAGTGAGCAATTTGGGGTTATGGTGTTATGTGACTTCAAGAAAAGCGATGGGGACAGGACATCTCAGTGGTCAGAGCACTGGCTTTTCCCAAGCCAAGGTGAGCAGCATCCAGCATTGTTACCAATTGGATGGGTGACCGATTGTGCACCTTGGCTTCATTAAGTCCCCCAGTTCAGCCAGCTGTAAATGGGTACTTGCCCTCTTTAGGGTCATGGAAGGTAAAGCAGCGAGGGAGAGGAGATGGGCGCCGCCCTCAATATGCTGGCCCCTAGAGAAGCTGAGGTCTCTGATGCCTTGCTTCCTACGATAACAAAGGCTAAGGGACACCTTTACCTTTTACCAATAAAGGCATTTCTGTAGCCAGCAGGTTTAGAACTCCTGAGTTGAGGAAGAATGTGCATTCTAAAACAACAGCTTGCAAATATTCCATAGGAGTCAAAGTCCATAAAAAGGCACCAACTCACAATGATTTCTAAGTTCTTATTCTGTGAAAAGTATTGCTGCGATTAAGAATGTGTAAAGAGGTGACACAGAAAGACAGCTAGGAATATCCAAAACACACTGGGTATTGAATCGGCAACAGCAGTGGATACATCGTACATAAACAACTTCAGGTACACTAGCAGTGGATAAATCGTCCATAAACAACTTCAGGTACACTAACGGGGCACACACTACAGTACCTTTTTCTTTTTCTGAGGGACAGAAGAGGGCACACGTGGACTAGAACATGAAAATGCTGTCTCCATTTCTACAGAAAAACGGGACAAAACCGACTAGGAAGCCGCCACATGTGATAAGACCTTTATGTCATCAATACTATATCTAATTGATGTCTGTTCATTTCAATGACTATCACTCTTGTTTTCCTGTGTGTTGACAATTACAATGACAGGCTGAACCATTTACAAATAGTTTGTAGTTATTACGTTTTGGATCAGGCTGGTGCAGTTGAATTTCTTGAGCCAGTTAGCCACAGGAAAACCTGTAAACATCACCACATACGTTCGTCAATGCAAAGGGAATCATTGGGCTTTGGAACAGTGCAGTGGAGTCACAACTTGTCTGATGCCTAATGCCTCCCTCCCACTGGTGTTTAAACCCGGGCACCTCCCAGACACTGGTGACTGGGGGCAGGCTCTTGCTGATGCACCACCACAATGCCTCAGTGCAGGCACACAGCGGCCAAAATCAACACACCCCCTTTCCCCACTGTTGAGTAATATAAGGTGTAATGCGGTTGGGCCGTCCTCCCTTCTGACCCATTCACATTTCCTCCTCTTTCCCCTACATGCCAGAAAAACAGACGTGTGGCAACGCTTACCAGTCCAGATGAGGCCGCTAAGAGCTTTCACCAGGCTGTGAAGGCAGCAGGCAGATTGTGGACACAAACATGTGGGCGGCTGTTTTCCGCTAATGGTTTGATCGAATGTCAAAGTGCATTGCAGCTATGGTGTGTGTGTGTGTGTGTGTGTGTGTGTGTGGTGTGTGTGTGTGTGTGTGTGTGTGTGTGTGTGTGTGGTGTGTGTGTGGCAGTGGGGGTTGGGGTTGGGGGAGGGGGGCACATGTAGAACATGCCATAATGAAAGTACTGAAAGCAAGGCAAACGATTTGTGAGATTATACAGATTTTTGAATTGGTCATTGTATTGGTGGTAATGGAGGCGGTTGATTTGATTCATTTCCGTATCTTGTGCTACATGTGGTGTCTGCACACACCTGCCTATAATATATATATATATATATAATATATATATATATATATATATATATATATATATATATATATATATATATATATATATAAAGGTAATCTAAAGGTTGCAAGTTCGATCCCAGCTTTCGACTATGGCGTTGTGCCCTTGGAAAAGGCACTTTACGGCTATTTTCTCACCCCACTCAGGTGTAAAAGGGGTACCAACCTTGTGTTGGGGGTTAACCTTGCGATAGACTGGCGTCCTATCCAGGGGGTAATCTATGACTCTCAGTCACTTAACGCCACAGAAACCGGGATAAGCACCGGCCTGATGAGCCTTAGGCTTGGGACAGACTTTAACTTTCCATATATACATATATATAATTATTAATATATATTGCTCACAGACCTGCATGCCAGACTCTGTCGAACGCCTTCTTAAAGTCCACAAAGATGTGGAAAACATCTTGGTGTTGCAACGGCACTGCGGGACAGGTGAAGGTGAAGAATATATATTGAGAGATACAGACAGACAGACAGACAGACACAGAGAGAAAGAGAAAGAGAGAGAGAGAGAGAGAGAGAGAGAGAGAGAGAAGAGAGAGAGAGAGAGAGAGAGAGAGAGAGAGAGAACACTATTAGTAAAAATTGAACTTCAAGACACACACACACAAAAATAACACAACTGAATACGATTTTCCCCAAAAGTGCAACACAAGCAGGCATCGCCCTGTAGCTCCTACACTGGTAGACTGGAGGCGAGGGAAGACAAGAGGAGGGGGAAAGGGGAGGAGGAGAAGGAGGTAGAAGGTAGCCCAGGATGTGGAGGCGGAACCCCCCCCACCCCCCCCAATGCCCCCACCCCCACCCCGAAAAAAAGTAGTTGGCTGAGGTTACATGCTACATATGGGAACACGGCCAAATCCGTACCACTGCTCTTGCAGGGGAAGCCACCCCGCCAGCTGATATCCTATACCCCTGCTAGCTATTTTGACGGCGGAGCGAGCCTATGGTGCACCCTCGGGGCCAAAAGCTGTTAAATGATGGATGAGTTCCCTCCCCCCACATGGACAAATGGACTTGCTAGCTAGTCGACCTGCCCTGCAAAACCACATCGGTTCAGCAGTGACATTTAGACATGTATGGGGATGCATTGGGGAGTTTACTGGTGGATGGGAGAGAGAGAGAGAGAGAGAGAGAGAGAGAGGAGGAGAGAGAGAGAGAGAGAGAGAGAGAGAGAGAGAGAGAGAGGAGAGAGAGAGAGGACACACTTCCGGTGGGAAAGGATGACAAAATTGACAAAACTGCATATATACCGGGACCAGATGTAAAAAAGCCCTTGAGTGCTTATTCCATTAGAATATACATCATCA
>CM060326.1:585473-590473 GCA_030674155.1 Stramonita haemastoma | reverse complement strand
AGAAACCATCCTTGCATAATTATGCCGGACAGGATCATGCCAGAGAACAAGACCTCAAGGTTCTGCACATCAGAAGTCCAAGACGCAAGTCTTTAGCAAGTCAGAAACTCTTTCGAAATCCACCACTCTTTATTGCATCAAAGCTCTTGTGGAAGTTACAAGGGAGGATCAAGGGAGGATCAAGGGAGGATCAAGTTTTTTTGTTGTCAAAGGCCCCTCTTTGCAGTCAGAGGCTCTTTTAAATTCAATCATATCTCCTCCCCAAAACTGGTGATGAGTAGAAACCAGCCTGCAGGGAAGAACAAGTCAACTTTATCCAACAAACTGACATAACTGTTTCCTTACGATCCCTGTCAGTTTCTTCAGTGATATTGATGCATCTGACGCCTTACACATTAAGATAGTAGCCCTCTCTTTTTCGTTTCTCTGTATTTTGACACCCACGTACAACCTTACTCATCTTCCCAGCCGCAAGGTGAACGGGTGTGCATTCTTGAGCTGGAAGTGAAGGTATGAAGACGTGAAGGAGGAGGGAGGAGGAGGGGGTTGTAGGAGATAAATAAATTGTAGCTCAGTCCTGTTTCGCACATCTGCTCCTTATAGTCCCCTCGCTTCCTCGTTCCTCCTGCCGAGTAGATGCTGCTGCTGCTGCTTGCTGCTGCTATGCTTCCCTTTTTCACTCCTCCGCCAGCCAGGGGTCTACATCTATGGTTGACCCAGGGAAGCAAAAGACTGAAAATAGCTAAGACAGAAAATGTGAACAGGCTCTGCAAGGTTTGATTTATTATTTATTTTTTAAATATAATTTATATGTTTGTTATTATTTTATTTCGAGGGTTATGAAATGACTACTCGTGCTTCAATTTTTTTTTATACACCCAGTCCCCATGTATATGCAGTTTTGTATATTTTGTCATCAGTTCCCACCGGCACACAATGGCCTTCTCTTCCAAAAAGCGATATAAAAGAATAAATAAACAAATAAATAAACACACACAAAACTTTTGACAATTCCACGACACCATACGCTTTTCCATAACGGCTCCCTACCTTAACTCAAGTGTGCGTGCTGTGTGTGCGCGCAAGAGGCGAGATAGGAGCTTTGCACCTGTAGTGAATGTAGCCTAGTGTAAACCTGGTGTAGCCTAGCCTAGGCAGGATGTGGTGTATTTGGCGAGAGTTTCGGCATCCTACAGCCTGCTATGGTGCCTGGTTTGTCTGGCAACTGGGCTGGCTTCATGCAGGAGGTGTGTGGACTGCACTCCCCCAAGGCACACACCACAGGGAGAAAAAAAGTCAATGGCCTGATTGGGGGATGTGTGTGTTTTATGTGTGTGTGTGTGTGTGTGTGTGTGTGTGAGAGAGAGAGGAAGAGGGAGAGGAAGAGAGAGGGAGAGAGAGAGGGGAGAGGAGAGAGAGAGAGAGAGAGAAGAGGGAGAGGGGGGAGAGGGAGAGAGAGAGAGAGAGAGAGAGGGAGAGAGAGGGAGAGAAGAGTTGGAAAGGGGTAAGGAACGTGGAAAAACAAAAACCAATACTCTGATAAAACTTTCCGAAAGAAAGATTCAGAAAGAAAACGCGCTCGGGGCGGAGGGTTGTGGTGTGTGTGTGTGTGTGTTGGTTGTGTGTGTGTGGTGTTTTGTGTGTGTGGGTGTGGGGGTGTGTGTGGTGGTTGTGTGTGTGTGTGTGTTCGGCATCCGTGCAGCCTGCGCGGTGTGTGTGCAATGTGATTTGTAAGGTGGGGGTGGGGGGGTAAACAGTTTCGATTTACTAGGGAAGCAGACAGGTGATCTCCGAGGAAAAAAAACGTCACTTTTTCAACATTTTATGCCCCAAAGCAGATTTAAAGGTAAGGGTCCCAAACCTGTGTGGTGTAGGGGAGCGAGGCTCAGGGGCCTCAGTTTTCTGGGGCCAGCATATTGAGGGGGGGGTGCCCATCCCTTCCCTCACGCTTTACCTTCCTGACCCTAAAGGGGAGGTACCCACTGAACCTGGGGTGAACTGGGGGACTAAATGAAAATCTACCATTGGTGAATGTTGGGCTTGCCCCAGAAACGAAAAAAAAAAAGAAGAAAAAATTTGAAGATATAAAGAAAAGGTTTCAAAACCGTTTTTTTTTCTCCCCCGAATTAGTTGGCCTGTCAGCTAGCTTGTTCCGCTTGTTATGTCATGCCGTATTTGTTTAGCTGGATATTGTGTTAGTGTTACACGATGCTCTATCAAGCCAGGCTATGCCGGCCTTGTTACGTCTGCTGCCCCCACAAATAAGAATTCTCTCTGACATCGGAGCTGCCATGTTTCTATAAACGCCAGTAGCCAAGAAAGAGTGGGGTGGGGAGAAAGAGGGAGTTAGGGGGGAAGAGGGGGGGGGGTTTTGACGAAATTCCTGGCCAAAACAACAGGAGAAGCGCAATGATGAAAGCAAAAGAAACAAAAGAAAACAAAAATAGAGGAAAGAGAAAAGAAAGGCGGAAGAAAGAAGAAGGAAAATCCTTAAGACACCCCTCCCCAAATCATGGGGAGAGAGAGAGAGAGGAAGAAGAGGAGGAGAGAGAGAGAAAAGAGAGAGAGAGAGAGAGAGAGAGAGAAGAGAGAGAGAGAGAGAGAAGAGAGGCCTCACACACACACACACACACAGAACACAGACACACGAACACCCAATATATTATTTCGCTAACATCAAGAATAACCTTCCAAGGAAATAAGCAAAAGGTAAACAAAAGCTTTTTGTGATTTTTCTTCCGTGTGGACGGCTGGCATTATTGGAAGTATTCCCATGATAAATGGCAGTTTCCGCCATAAAGAAAGGGGAAAGAAAGAGAAGAGAGATAGCAATATCCTTTCCATGCCAAGAAAAACACCACGAATAAATTTAATATGTATAACGAAAAATTACACGCCTACAAGAGGAGGAGAGAGAGAGAAGGGGAGGAGAGGAGAGAGAGAGAGAGGAGGGGAAGAGAGGATTTATGCTGGCATTAAGACCACCCTTTAAAGATTAAAAGAAAAAGGAAATTTCCCTTTTTTACCCTCTCTTTTTTTTCTGCCTTGTTCGTTTTCTTTCCGTTTTCTTTTTTTCAAAGTTCATAGAAATTAGCCGATTTTCCCCTTTTTGAAATTAGTACATCAGGTCCACAAACCCACGTTGTGAGTCCACAGTAAGAAAGATAGGTGGGTAACTTCCCATGGATTCTGGTTAGATCAGGCATCGCTCAACGTATATTAGCATGAAAAACGGGGGTGCCAAAGGCGTGCTTTGATGATTAGTTGTATCTAGTCATTTCACCAGAGGTGGGATCCAGCAAAGGGGAAAGAAAGTCTCCCCCCCACTCCCTCACTCCCTCCCCCCCCCTTTTCACAGTCTGACCCCAGACGAAGAGACGAAACACTCCATAACTTTCCTTGTCCTCTGTTCTCCCTGTCTGCGTTGCTGTGCTGTGCTGACTGATCCTGCTGCGCCAGCCGACCCAAGGGGACGCGGGGTGTGGATGCTGGGGGGGGGTAGGGGTAGGTGGTCTGGTACGTAGCGTTACACGTTGTTGGGATGTCACCGTTTCCATCGTGTTGGTGATGTCAGCCGTTAATCGTCTGTTGGCTGTGTCAGCGTTACTCGTCTGTTGGCTGATGTCAGCCTTACATTGTTGTTGGCTGATTCAGCCGTTACATCGTTTTGCTGACGCACCGTTACATGTCTGTTGGTGACGTCACCGTTACATCGTCTGTTGGTGATGTAGCCGTTAATTACATGTTGTTGGTGATGTCACCGTTAATTAAATCGTCTGTTGGCTGTGTCAGCCTTACATCGTTGTTGGTGATTTTAGCGTTACTTCGTTGTTGGGACGCTACCCTTGGGTTGGGAGCTTGTCTCCACGAGAACAAGTGGGGGGTAGCCTGATGTTCCCCTGGGTCCCCAGGCTTTCAACTTACATGGTAGGATTTTTTTTCGTTTTTGTCTCGCGTTTTCTTCTTTCTCCCCCTTCTCTCTACCACCACCACCACCCCACCACCACCCCACCACACCAGTCCCTTTTTTTTAAAAATCTTTACATTTCTTTGTTTTTCTTCCTCTTATGCTTCAGTGCACATAATACAGAAAAAACCCTGATTATGTTTCCTCAGATAAAGATTAAGAAAGACTTTTAATTTCTATTGTTTTCTTTTCTTTTTTCCCTCTGTTTTCTTCTTTATTTAACAAAAAATCCTTCAAATTTGGTCAGAAATCTTATTTTATTTCCTACCCGCCGCCCTTCTCTCTCTCCGGCCCTTCTTGTGTTTTGTCTTGTCTTCTTGCCTCTTTCCCCCCCTCTCTTCACAATCTTCTGTTTGGATTCCCTTGTTCCTTCTTTTCTTTTTTTTCTTTTCTTTTCTTTTCTTTCTTTCTTTCTTTCTTTTTCTTTCTTTCTTTTTTCTTTCTTTCTTTCTTTCTTTTTTATTTGTGTCTCCGTAATCAGTCAGAAAAAGCACTCCATTGGATCCACTCGCAATTTATGAATGTGGCTGGGCCTTTCCAGGAGAAGGCGAGGGCTGATAAAGTGTGTGGGTTTTTTGTTGATTATTGTGAGTGCGGTATGCATTCATAACATCCCCCACGATGGTTACATTTGTGGGGGTTTATTTTTGGCTTTATTGTGGGTGCATTGCGTCTCTCTCTCTCTCCAATTTACACCCGCCTCTCACTTTCCTCCCCCCCCCACGCACGTTTTTTTTTTTTATACCTATTTTTCTTTGACAATTATGCTATCCCATTGTTTTTTTTTTACTTTGGTTTGTTTTGTTTTATTTCTAAAGGGTTTTCGTTGTTGTGATAATTGTTGCTGTTCGTAGGTGGTGTGGGTTGTTGTTGTGTGGTGGGGGGGGGGGGTGTGTTGTGTTTGTGTGTGTGTTGTTGTGGTGTGTGGTGGTGTGAGAGAGGAGAGAGGAGAGAGAGAGAGAGAGAGAGGGAGGGGAGAGAGGAGAGAGAGAGAGAGAGGAGAGAGAAGAGAGGAAGAGGGAGAGAGAGAGAG
>CM060326.1:572187-585373 GCA_030674155.1 Stramonita haemastoma | reverse complement strand
TTAAATTTTTGGGGACCCATGACTTCAAAGTAAGTAAATAAAGCAAAGCAAATTAAAATAGTTTGGGGCCAAACTGTATTTGTGGATTGCTGCCGGGTGTGAAACCATTTTACGGGCTTCCCTTTAAGCTCTTGTGTTTATAAAGTTTACAATAGCCCACTGTTTGAATTGATTCTTTCCCGTAGACGTGTTGCGGAAAGCCTGTGGAACGACGATCAAAAACCGTTCCCAAAATGCTGGATCTTTAAAAAGCTGCCGGCTTACCAGAAAGTACCGGGGAAGGTCCACAGTAAGACTATAACATTTTCAATTTTTGGATTAGTTTCACTGCTTTAATGTACTATACCTGACTTTTTTTCTTTACCGTTACCCACCTTCAACATTGTGAAGATTCGTAAACTTGGGGTGTAATCTGGGTATGTTTCTGTTTTCCCATAGCCCATCGAAACTGACGGATAGCGGGGCTTAAATGCATATTTGGTCTTCTGCTGTGTTTATGGCACGACAGGTCTGTTTTGAAGTTGACCTGGGGAATGTAAATCCCCACCCATAATTCACCAACGCGGCCGAGACGAATAGGACTTCAGTCCCCATAGGATTGAATCGAACGATCTTACAACTGGCTTCGCGCCCCATGGATAAATCAGGTCCGGTTATTGGGAAACAAAAACCAAGAAAAGCATATCAACATGTTTTATGAAATAATTTTCTATCTCGTATCTGTTAAATATGCAGTATGAAGGTTAACTTTTTTTTTTTTTTTAATTTTTATCCATCATGCTTGACCTCACATCGCAGCTGAAGAAAGAGGGGAGTGGAGAAAAAGTTCAGCATTGAATTAAGGGATTTTCAGATTTTTGTATTTATTCATTATTCATCTATAACTGTACAAGTAAAGTTTTCTGAGGCTGCATTGAACAGAATTTGAAAAAAAGTGGTTTAATTATAAATGAAATCCCAAAACAAACAACCCCCCCCCCCCTCACATACCACCAAAAGCAAAACACGAATAGAAAAGAAACATTTAAAAGAAAATTTTCAAAATATGTTTACTTTAAAGGCAATTGTTTCATTAAAGAAAATCGCCTTTAAATAAGAATTGTATGCAATACTACAGTAGTACAATGCTCCATAAAAGCGAAAAGAATAACAGAATTAAAAAAAAAAAAATTATCAATAAGTTGTACACATTTGTCATGAATTTTTATTCAATCCAACTCAAAAATGGATGTGTACAAACTTGGACAATTTTTTTTTTTTAGAGAGTGCGTACATTTTTGATTTTCATTTTTGATCACACCAGCATCTGAACTTTGGTCAAAATTTTGTAAATCAACTAGACTTGTTGTGTATTGTGTGGTGTGTGTGTTGTGTTTTGTGTGTGTGGTGTGTGTGTGTGTGTGTGTGGTTGTTGTGTTGGTGTATGTGTGTTTGTGTGTGTGTGTTTTTGAGTATCAGTGTGTGTGTGTGGGTTGTGTGTGGTGTGTGTGTGTGTGTGTGGGTGGTGTGGTGCTATTGATTGACTGGTGATTGATTGATTGATTTAATTCTTTTATATCGAGATAATTGGATAAGCACTCTTGTGCTTTTTACATTTCAGTCCCCGTGTGTATGCAGTTGTGAGAGAAGAGTGTGTTGTGTGGTTGTGTGTGCATGTAGCTTACATTTATGCCTGCCTTGCTTAGAACATGTGCCAGTGTTACATTGTCTAGAAAGAGCAACAGGTGTCACCCTTTTTGTGTTTTATTATAAAATTGGTGATCCCCTGGAAATCTGGAAGTGCTTGCATGCCTGAAATCTGACCCCAAAATTTCCAGAAAGTTCCCCACTAGTTGTCACTAGTCACATCATCAACGGGGTGGTTGTTGGTTAACCCTTGTATTCAGATTCTCTGAACAGAAATTGCCCTGAGATTTCACATTCCATCACAAAATCAGGTCAACACACTTCCCAGACTCTCACCACAGGCTTTGTGCATGTGGCCGATAGAGCTTTGGCATGTGGTAGCGATGGGGAAAGGTCATTGCCTGATGGAAAACTACTGTGTGTAAATCCCGGCAAATCTGGGGCCGGGATTCAAGGGGGGGCAATTTATTTCATCCCGGCAAATCCCAGGTCAGAACTAAGAGGGTTAATTAGTATTTTACTTTAGTGTCACATAATTATATAATAAATGATTACAGTCTGTCCTATGGGAAGAAAAAAGAGAGTGATTAGAACTAGAAGAGGGGTAGTTAGTAAAGGTCTTATAAGTTATATATTTTTATATCATATTAGATCATACACTCAAGATTAAGGAAATGGAATGTGCTGTAATCAATATATATATATATCATATTTCTATCATAATCATTATGATATTGTTTGTTTTTATCACACCAGTTTACTGTAAATTGTGATGTGTTTTTTTTAATATTTGACAGCCAGCTGACAGAGCTCACCTGGGCCCATTGGAGAGGAAAAAAGACTATTGTGCAGAGAGCAAGGTAAGTTAAAACATGCAGTGTTACTCATCAAAAATACCTGAACAGAAATGCACTGAAGCAATAAGAATGTCGGTTGTTTTGTTTTCAGGTTGGGTGTGTGTAGTTTCAATACACAGGCTAGGGTGTCCTAACATCTTCCTTTTAAACTCTTTGAGGAGTCATGGGGGTACTGTGCTGAATTCAAGGCAGTGTGTCATCCCCAAAGTAATTCTGACTGTCCACCTTTCCACAGGTTGTAAGTGTTACTGTCAACTGCATATTGGGTACGTTTGTCATCTATGCCACCATATGCTGGCCTACTTAATTTTTTTTTTAATAGAAGGTGGATGGGCTTTTTTGGTGTGCAAATGATGTTTCAGCTTGTTGTTCACATACAGGACCTCAGTTTATAATCATATCTCCATCCTATGGACTGTTACACTAGGTTAGGGACATAGAGCTAGTGCCAATGTTAGCTCTGGACAGCACCCCCCCCCCCCCCCCCCCCCAATCTGATCCAAAGATTCTAATAGACACCTCAGGGAGACTCAAATGTGTTATCTGATAATCATGATGGCTGTGATGATGATGATGATGATGATATCGTGATTTTTTTTTTATCATCATGTGATTATTACAAAAGAATCATCATCATCATCTTTTTGGAAAATGGGAGGGGGGTGGGGGAGTTATTATTATTGTTATTATTATCATTATTATTATTATTATTATCTCATCATCATCATCATCATCATCATCATCATCATCATCATCATCATCATTATTATTGTTATTGTTATTGTTGTTGTTTAGTAGTAGAAGAAGTAGAAGTCGCAGTACTTAAGTAGTAGGAGTAGTACTAGTTGTTATTATATTTTTATATATTATTATTATCAAGTGTCATTTGTAAAAGCTTTTTTGTTGTTTTTTTTTAAATAGAGGTGTAGGGTAGGGGTTACATTGATTTTGGAAAAATAAAGAAATTACAGGGAAAAAAATCACGAAAATGTTTGATATTAACAAAACTTACAGAGTGACACTGGGTTTGAAGTGAAAACTTGACTCTTTCAGCGACCATCACAAGAAGCGGGACAGATTGAAGGTGCTTCGTAAGAAAGCTGCGGAAAGGAATCCAGATGAATTTCTATTTCAACATGGTGTCCAGTGAGAAAGTGGTAGGTGTCATAATTCATTTTCTGTGTACATGTCTGTCTGTGTGGTCTGTTCTGTCGCTAAACCTGTATGTCTACCTGCCCCTCTCTCCCCTCTCCATCCTGTGCACATTCTCGCTTCTGCTGTTCTCCTATTTTTCCTTCCTTCAGATGCTACTGCTCTTCCTCACAGGAGCTGTAACTCACTGAATCCTGTTCTTCTGAAGTTGGAGTATGGCTGCCTATATGGCGAGATACTTGAAAACAGTCATACATGCAAAATTCAGAACAGATTTTTTAAGGTTGAGTAAACTTAGCTGTATGTTGAATACATCTTAATTATCATTTGTGTATTAGGGGGGTTTTTTGGTTGTGTTTTGTTGTTGTTTGTTCCTCCGCTAAGCTCTGAGGTTCACCAGTGATGAGATTTTGCGTATGCGACCATTTTTTACTCAACTTTAAGGTAGGTAGCTGCATTTTGACTTTGGGGGTGGGTGTGTAAACACGACACCTGACAGAATACATTTTAAAACATTTTGTAAATCCATTCCTACCAGCACAAAATGGCCTACTCTTTAGAGAGGCAGAATGGGTTTTTTAATGTGTTCTTAAGCATGTTTCGTACTTAATGAACCCTATTGGATTTATTTCAAGTGGTCTTTAGAACCATTTGGTTATATATATAATAGCATCCGTCAAAATGTGTCTTTAAAGCTGCATTAATTTATTCATTACCAACTGAAAGTTCCCGAATTTGGGCAGCAACTGAGCAAGGAATATCATGTCTTCGAAGAATATCTATTTCAAATTTCAAGTCATACTGAGGGAAACTGAAATGTTCATGAATTCTTTTTTCAGTGTGGAAAGGGGGTCTTGTCAGGTCCACAAATGACACTGAAGGTTCAAGTTTTAATTCAGGGTATTGTGCGTCGTGATTTTTTTTAAACAGTTTTTGTTTTCTGGTAAAGTTTTGACTTTTTCAATGAAAATGTTTCGCGTCAATATGTTTGCTTTAGGATATTCAGCGCTATGTAACTAAATACCATACAGTATTATTTTGTGGGCAGTTGTTGGTATGGAGAAATTATGTGGTTGTTGTGTGTCAGGATGGAGTGCATCAGGCCAAAAATGCAGACGTACAGGACCCAGAGCAGGAGATGCTTCAGAGGGGACGGGACATGGCCTATGTGTCCTCTAAAACTGAACATGGAGAGAAAGGTAGGTGCGCTAACCGGTTTGGTTGTTTGTTTTTTTGTTTTTTTTTGTGAACACTTTCTACCCAATTATTCATGTCCATAGTATAGTGGTCAGTAAATCACCTATCACGCGGGAGACCGGGGTTCATTTCCCTGTCGGGGAGCCACAGCTGTAAATGGGTACCTGCCCTCTTCAGGGTCAGGGAAGGTAAAGCAGCCAGGGAGAGGAGATGGGTGCCGCCCTCAACATGCTGGCCCCTAGAGAAGCTGAGGTCTCTGATGCCTCGCTCCCCTACGACTGCCTAGGTTATGGGACACCTATACCTTTTACCTTTTATTACAATAGAAGTAGAAAAACACAAATTCCCTATTCAGTACTCCCAAGGCTGCATATGTAATTCTATCACATCGTAGCTGATGACAGGAGAATCTGAAAATCTTATCTTAAAAAAAACACTTTCTACCCTGGGTACGAATTAATCCATACCATGCAATCATCTCTTGTGGACGGGGTATGGATTTATCCTTAATGCAGCAGTTACTTTCACTTTCGCCCTCCCATTCTGCTCTATTCTCACTTCTCACCACCACCACTGTCATCATTTTCACTACTGCTACTCCAGCTGTTGTAAGGATTTAAAAAAGTGACCAAAAATAACTAAAACTTAATCACTGTCATCGTCATCATCATATGAGTTATTATTATTTGGTGATGATGATGGCAATAACAATCCTAGCAGCAGCAGCTGCAGCTGCAGTACAATAACAGCAGCAACAACAACAACAAGAACAGCAACAATAACAACCACCATGATGATGATAGGAGTCAAGTCAAGTCTTTTTTTTTTTTTTCCTTTTTTTTTTTCCATCTCTTGTCCACCCCCGCCTTCGACATCTACCTGTCAAAGTGTATAGCCTTCGTGTGTGCGCGCCAGCGCGCGCGCGTGTGTGTGTGTGTATGTGTGTGTGTGTGTGTGTGTGTGCGCGTGTGTGTGCGCTTGCATGTGTGAGTACATTGGGATTTGCTAGGACCATGGATTGCTGTTGATTGTTTTTTTTTTTTTTTTTTTTTTTTTTTTTTTTTTTTTTTTTTTTTTTTTTTTGCTGCCTCGTCTGCTGTGATGTTCCCGTACTGCTGTTCCCACACCGCTCATTTCAATCTCCCCGCCACAGCCATACCCAGATTCGTTGTCTCGCCCCCAGGGTCGGGAGTCCACAGGGAGCTCATCAATATTAGGCCGCCGTGGGGCCACCAGCCAGAGGGGCCCTGCACTTCTGCTGGGTCACTTTGGTGGTGTTCAGTGGTGCCTGTTCTGAGCTAACATACGCAGGACACCACCTACTAAGCCCCCTACTAACGACAGTATTAGCTCAGTCGCGGAGCCAGACTGAGTGAGCCACCCACCCAAGGTGGCGACCACCACAACGTCCCTCCAACGACCGCCTCCCCACGAACCCCCAACCCCAAAGGCTTTGACACAAATTCACCACAGGCACAGAAGCGTATGGGGAAACCGAATCTGAGGTCACCATGAGACCAGAGCAACGGAGGCCACCGAATCAGAGGCAATTTTTATTATTGCATGATGATCAATGATGATGAGGATGATGTAATGATGCTGCTGTGGAGGTGCATCCGCTTTGAGACTACTTGACAGGGTTGTTCTCTACGCTTACTGTCATAATATATCCCGGCGTCAACCAGGCCCGAGAGATACAGACACCTGCAGTGTTGGTCAGGTAATTTGAGCAACACTCTCAAATTCGCATCCGTAAAGTGGATGAAGCTCGACTGTGTGGTCCCAGTCTCCCCACTGAGCCCACAGCACACTCACTCTGGGTAGGAGCCGGCCGGAGCCCGAAAAAATCCCTATGACTTATGGGATTCGAACCCGCGACCTTCCAGTCCGGAATCCACGGCGCTAACCACTGCGCCATGGCGGCTGGTTGCTGTTGATTGCTTGTGTGATGTATAGGTTGAATGCAAGTGCTTTGATTTGTTTTACAAGATATAGCGCTATATAAGTTCCATGTATTATTATTATTACTATTATTAAAATGATTAAGTTACATTTATTAACAGCTTTCGTGTTGTTAAAGGAGAAGATGTTATTTTGGACAATTTCTTTTTTTTTCCAGAAAATTGAGAAACTAAAAGCGACACTGAGTTTTCTGGACCCTCACTTCAGAACAAACCGCCACACCCTGTTTGTGGACAGTGAGAAGGAGGGTGAGTGGAGAGAGAGAGAGAGAGAGAGAGAGAGACAGAGAGAGAGAGAGAGAGTGTGTGTGTTAGTGTTAGTGTTAGTGTGTGTGTGTGTCACTGTGTGTGTGTGTCTTTGCGTGTGTGTGTCTTTGTGATTGTGTTTGTATGTGTTGATGCATGTGTGCATTCATGCGTGTGTATCTGTGTGTGTTTGTGCATGTGTTGATGCATGTGTGTGTTTTTGTGTGTATGTGTGTGCGTATGCGCACATGTATATATGTGCATGCATGCATGTGAATTGATGTATGTGTGTATTCATGCATGTGTGTGTGTGTCTGAGTGTTTGTGTGTGTGTTTTTGTATGTGTGTGTGTGTGTGTGTTGTATTCATGTGTGTGTGTGTGTGTATTCATGTGTGTGTGTGTGTGTGTGTGTGTGTGTGTGTGTGTGTGTGTGTGTGTGTGTGTGTGTTCATGTGTGTGCGTTTGTGTGTGTGTGTGTATTCATGTGTGTGCGTTTGTGTGTGTGTGTGTATTCATGTGCGTGTGTGTGTGTGTGTGTGTGTGTGTGTGTGTGTGTGTGTGTGTGTGTGTGTGTATTCATGTGCGTGTGTGTGTGAATGTGTGTGTGCATGTGTGTGTGTGTATTCATGCATGTTTGTGTGTGTGTGTGTGTGTGTGTGTGTGTGTGTGTGTGTGTGTGTGTGTGTGTGTGTGTGTGTGTGTGTGTGAGTATGTATTCATGCATGTGTGTGTGTTAATATGTGTGTTCATGTGTGTGTATATGTGTGTGTGTGAGTGTGTACTCATGCATGTGTGTGTGTGTATGTGTGCACAGCACCAGAAGCGTTGGCCAGACTGCGGCAGCAGAACCTGGAGGATGGACGAACGATGATGCCGACACCTGAGCAGCAACAGGTCAGATAACAAATGTCTGGGGGTCACTACTCTACTCTGTGTGTCCATTATATTATAATGTCTGGGGTCACTACTCTCTGCTCTGTGTGTGTCCATTATATTATAAAGTAATTCTTTTAAATCAAGAGATGTCATGATATCTGAAGTCACAGTTCTAGTAACGGATGATTCTTATGACAAGTTTTTTAAAATGTGTTAAATCTGTAAAAACTCCAATTACAGTTCAGCAACCGCCTTCATGTATGGTCCAATAACCTTTTCATAAATAAATCATTCCAGTTGGATTGGTACTGCTTTCATGTATTTGGTCTTGTTTATGATATATTTATTTATTTATTTTTGTTCCTCGGCTAGAGTTCGGAGAGATTCACTCATGGTGATATTTTGTATATTTGACTGTGGGCCCCCCATAAAGGTAGCCACATTCTAACATCAGGGTTTCTTGTCCATGTTAACCCTTTCAATACAGTAAGCCTGTTTTCCGGCTCAGCTTTCTGCTACCCTTCAGTCCTGTAAGGAGGAAAACCGGTGCAACCAAATTTTCCTTCAATTCCTGGGTTTCTGAGGTGCAGAAGAGTGCAAAATGGGTACCTAGGTAAATTTTACATACACACACAAAGCTCTATAAATATTCTCGTGGGAAAGGAGAAGCAGTCTTTGCCATATCAAAACCACTTTCCGGAGTCCGTTGATGCCAGTTAGTCGCATGACGGATCACTGTAAACAAACCCTCCTCTGGTACCGTTATCGCCGGAAAACCGGCTGACAGGACTGAAGGGGAGAGCGTGGGGGCAGAAGTTCAGGATAGGGGAAGTAATTGTTAGGAGATATTCAGTACTGTAAGGGTTAACTAAGGTGGCAGTGGGCTGTGATGAATGTAACTGGATGCTGATGATGTGTGGTGTGCAGGAGCTGGACAAAAGTTACCGCCTGCTGGCCAAGCGGTACGAGCGAGAAAAGAAACTGACCGTACTGATGTCCAAACTGGAGGTGGCTCAACATGTGCAGAGGGTGAGGCTTGTCGTGTGCTAGCTAAGCCACTGTGCTGTGTCATCACAGAGTGTGTGTGGTTTTTTTTTTGTTTGGTTGTTAGGAGTTTTTTGTTTTGTTTTTTTTAAATCAGATTTTCACTTTTTTCATGTCGGAGACTACGGCACAGAGTGTACATCATGGGTGTATAATCATCACCCATGGTGCTCTCACTGTATTTTGTGGGTGCGCAGTAACCCATATGCGTGTAGTGTGTAGTAGTAATAGCCTTGATTGTTTGACATCATTCCTCTTCAGTGATACCAGACAATATAAAATGGGAAAATTCAGAAGGAGGATGATTGAGATAAGAGAGAAATGTGTGAGTGCGTGTGTGCGTGCATTCAATTCAATTCAAAATACTTTATTATCCCTAAAACAGAAATTCCTGTGGGCTACAAGCCATATATAAAAACAATAAGCACACAAAAATAACATCAGTATAGCACAACACAGGTTCTGAACATTAGCACTCACCCATCACAGCACAAAGAGCACCCACAAGTCAGCAACACCTCAAAATGTGAATGTGTGTGTGTGTGTGTGTGTGTGTGTGTGTGTGTGTGTGCATGTGTGTGTGCATGTGTGTGTGCATGTGTGTGTGCATGTGTGTGTGTGCGCACCTATGTGTGTGCGCCTATGTGTGTGCGCCTATGTGTGTGTACCTATGTGTGTGTGCCTCTGTGTGTGTTTCTGAACTTAACCCCCAAAAAGGTGACTGTCACTCACCTTCCTGGTCAGTATAACCCTGAAGATGAGCACTGACTGCATGAGGTGTGTGTGTGTGTGTGTGTGTGTGTGTTTCAGGACAAGAAGGCCAAGAAGAAGCTGGTGAAGGAGGAGACCAAAGACTCGGCAGCTCAGTACAGGTGGTGTTACCAGAGAAAACGATGACGATCCTTTCTGCCCCACCACTTGTCACTGAACTTTGGGCCGCAGTAACCAATGCAAAATTTATAGTACAGAAACTATCAGAGATGCGGAAAAGAAATATTGGGGGGGGGGGGGGGGGTTGTTGTTGGGGTTGGGGTTTTTTTGTGTTGTTTTTTTAAAGGAAACTGAATGAAGATTCTGAATCTGGGTTTGGTTTTTTATCAGTTATTTTGATTTCAAAGACCTGTTCTGGACTTCAAAAGAGGAATAACTGCAGGCCTGATGGCACTGGGAAAACACTGCATGTAGGACACAGTGTTGATTCTAGGGTGCGCCCTTGCGGGATTCCCGCATTTTTTTCAACTTTGCCGCAAAATAATGTGACCAGTGCGCCCTAACGGACGCAAAAAAACCTGTGGATAGCGCATATTTGAACAAACAGTGCGCCCCCGCAACTGCCGTTTGTATAGTTTCAAAATAGCGCTACATGGGTGGGTCATTACGTTGATACCCCAGGGACAGCAGGATGCACTGATTAGTGCCTACAGTCGTCACAACCATCACAAAGCGGCTGGTCTGACGTCATTGCCCTACTCATTTACGTCATTACGTCATTTTTCAAAGGAGCCGTGACTCCTGAAACAAGTGACCTCATTGTGCTAGAGATCGTTAGTGGTGTTAGTGGAAGGAGTGGCGACCCAGCAGGGTTCAATGCTAACAGACCTAAGAGTTTTCTAGGCGGTTTTTCAGATCTGGCTAGACAAGTAGCCCATGCTTGGCAACAATAATGATGGCATAGGGTACACTATCGGCTGGATATCAAAAATGACTTTCTCTCTCTCTCTCTCTCTCTCTCTCTCCTCTCTCTCTCTCTCTCTCTCCTCATCTCTCTCTCTCTCTCTCTCTCTCTCTCTCTCTCTCTCTCTCTCTGTATGGGAGGAAAAAGACTTTGATATTGGATTTCACCTCTTTTCTCATCTAGATCTAAATCTCTCTTTAACAGAAAATCTCTCTCTCTCCCTCCCTTCCCCCCCCCCCCCTCTCCTCTCCCTCTCTCTCTCTCTCCTCTCTTCTCTCTCTCTCTCTCTCTCTCTCTCTCTCTCTCTCTCTCTCTCTCTCTCTCCCTCCCTCCCCCCTCCCTCCCTCCCTCCCTCCCTCCTTCCTTCATGGGGAGGGGGGAGGGGCAAGACTTTGATATTTGCTGTCACCTCTCTTCTCATCTAGATCTAGATCTCTCTCTAACTCTGAAAGTGGAAATACAAAATTGACTTTGACACCCCCCTCTCTCTCTCTCTCTCTCTCTCTCTCTCTCTCTCTCTCTCTCTCTCTCTCTCTCTCTCTCTGCTCTCTCTCTCTCTCTCTCTCTCTCTCTCTCTCTTCTCTCTCTCTCCTCTCTCTCTTCCTCTCTCTCTCTCTCTCTCTCTCTGCCATATGGGAGGAAAAGGTAAGACTTAGACATTGGCTTTAACCCCTTTTCTCATCTAGATCTAAATCTAGTTCTCCCTCCAACTCTAAATGGAAATACAAAATGGACTTTTGACATCCCTTCGTCCCTCCCCCACCTCTCTCTCTCTCTCTCTCTCTCTCTCTCTCTCTCTCTCTCTCTCTCTCTCTCTCTCTCTCTTCTCTCTCTCTCTCCTCATATGGTAAGGGGGTGGGGGTGGGGGGGGAGGGTAAGACTGATTTTGGCTCTTGCCTCTTTTTTCATCTAGATCTAGCTCTCTCTCCAACTCAAATGTGGAAATACAAATTTGACTTTGACTCTCTCTCCTTCCTTCCCTCCCCCCCCCCCCCCCTCTCTCTCTCTCCTTCCCTCCACCCTCCTCTCTCTCTCTCTCTCTCTCTCTCTCTCTCTCTCTCTCTCTCTCTCTCTCTCTCTCTCTCTCTCTCTCGTATACAAACAATGCATCTCCTCCTGTATCTATGCAGTATGTATCCCTCCACATCTAAATATACCACAATCTTCCCTACCCTCCCCCCCCCCCCCCCCCAACTCTCTCTCTCTCTTTCCTGTGTAAGAAAATCATTTTACAGACCAGCTGCAATACATAAGGTGTATATTAAATACTCTCTGCCTACATACCATCTTGTTTGTTTTGTCAGAGTACTAACGGTATTAATACTATTATGAGCAAAATATATACTACTTACTACTTGTCCCCTCTTTTATGAAGAGAAAAGGGGGGAGGGGGCAAATGCCCCCTTTTTTTCATTTCAGGGGGCCCATGGGCCCCCTTTTTTGAAATCCTAGAATCAACACTGAGGACACCAGGTGTCCTGGGGTTTTTTGGGGGGAATCCTGGTTGATTATTAGAATGTTTGCCTCTGTGTGTGTGTGTGTGTGTGTGTGTGGTGTGTGTGTGTGTGTGTGTGTGTGTGTGTGTGTGTGCGCGTGCATGTGTGTGTGTGTCTGTGTGTGCGTGTCTGTGTGTGCGTGTCTGTGTGTGTAAATTTGATATCTGTTAATCTTAATTGTGGATGGTTGCATGCATGTAAATGATCTAAATGAAGCACTTTGATTTGTTGCTTTACAAGATTCAGCGCTAGACCTATAAAAATTCCACACATTTATTATTATTATCATTATTATCATGATATCAATCAAGCGGTAACCTGCACATCTCCCCACCCTGAAGAAGCCCAAAGTACTAAAGAAGTAGGTCATTGTGTGCCGGGCGGTGGGAACAGATGACAAAATTGACATCTGTCAGCCTCAAAAATTAAATAGAAGGCAGGCTGAAGAAGGTGGACATCCCAAGCTCACTGCTGGACGGAACTTTCCGCACTCTACATACAGAATGCCAGGATCTTAGCTGCATCGGTGGTCTAGAGGTAATACACCTACCTAGAAAACGAGATGTTTGGGTTTGATCTCCATTTGTGCCAAAACTTTTGCCCCATCCACTAGACCTTGAGTGGTGGTCCTGGTGCTAGTCTTTCAGATGAGATGATGAACCGAGGTCCCGTGTGGAACAAACAGTCAGTGCAGAGAGTTAGTTGTCCCTGGTAGAATCCTGTAGAAAAAAAAGCCACTCTGATAGGGAAAGTGATAGACTTGCAAACAGAAAAAAAGTATATTGGTGGTGTTGCTGTTGTGGTGAAATGTTCTCCCTGGGGAGAGTGGCCCAATTTCATGCAGAGAAAGCTGCCGTGACTGAAAGTGGTGACAAATTCAAATACGTGACAGCTGAATGGATATTTGTCAGCGCTATTGTATTGTATGGGAGTACAATCTTTAGGCATGACCCATCAGTTATTTCTTTCAAATTTCAAAGTCCTGACTCTAAGTGTGTGTGTGTGAGTGTTAGTGTTTGTGTGTGTGTGTGTGTGTGTGTGTGTGTGTGTGTGTG
>CM060326.1:562187-569687 GCA_030674155.1 Stramonita haemastoma | reverse complement strand
GTGTGTGTGTGTGTGTGTGTGTGTGTAAAAATATGTGTGTATATATATGTATAAATACATGTATCTATATATATGATATATATATATATATGATATATATATATATATGTCTGACTGATGTTCATTTAAATAACTCACTTTTGTAGGGAATGTTGGGGAATGTACACAAATATACACATCACTGTATGAACCCACACATTAGCATGCATTGTGGATGTTGAAAAAACAAACAAACCTGATTTAAATATTATAAACATGTATAGTGGAATACACTGCTCATGTCAACTCTTTTTAAACAAAATTAACAACTACATGTTGTATATCGAGTGCCTAGTATTATCAATGCTCTTCTGGTACACACGTGTAATTCAGTGTCAAAGGAAAGGATAGGATCCCTAAAATCCTCCATGGGGATACCGGGGGCTTGTCAGAAGAAATAGCATCCCCACCTTCTGGAAATTCTGTGCGAGGAATTCCCTTTTATCTATCCCTCTCTTTGCTTCTGCCATGTTCCTTTTTTCCCCTGTCACTTTGTCATTGCCTATCTTTTGCCTTTTTGGTCTACTCTTCTTCCTTTTTCACGGAGAGACTTATGATAAAACAATTTTCCGAGGGAGAAAACTTAGCCCCCATGCAGCATACAGGCCCACCAGTGTGTGGATACGCCCTGGTGCCCATGAACCAGCCCTCAGGTAGGGGTCAAATACCGAGAGGGCATCCTGATAACGGAACAGGTGGAAGAGGAGAACCTGTCTCCCACCAGCTGTGAAGGCACAGGAGGATAACCTCGAGGGCAGACTGGATTTTGCAGCACAGTGAAACCAGCCAGTCTGGGAAAACGACCACTCCTAGGGAAAAACACGTCAAAGTCAGATGCGCTGAGGCAGCTTAACACATTTTTGCAGGTATGACAGACTAGAGTGAGCTGCTTTCTGAGCAGTCAACAAAGAAGGAATTCTTTAAAAAAGAAAAAAAAAGTTTTTAAACCCAAATCTTTGACAAAGAACTTCTAGAAGTTCTAATTTTTGCATGCACTTAAGTTTTATCACAACTGTCCTTTTTTTTTTTTACCACCACCACCCCCACCTTCCAAAAAAGCCCCTATAACCACCCCAACAATCCAAAACAAAGAAACAAAGACCCCAGTCATTTGTGGTAAGTTTAACCACGGTGAACATAATACCAAAGAATGTAAAAAAAACAAAAAAAAAAACATAAAAAGTGACAACTTGCAAACCTTCACACATGCTCACCACTCCTGCACAAGATAGGAACCTGCAAATCCACCAAAGAGACAGTGACACAGAGAGAGAGAGAGAGAGAGAGGGGGGAGAGAGAGAGAGAGAGAGAGAGAGAGAGAGAGAGAGAGAGAGAGAGTATTTATTTATTTATTTATTCTTTTATATCGAGGATAACAGAATAAGCAATCATGTGCTTTTTTTCATCCGGTCCCCGTGTGTATGCAGTTTTGTAAATCTTGTCATCTGTTCCCACCGGCACACGATGGCCTACTCTTACGAAAAGCGGAACAGGATTTAACGTGTGCGCAAGATGTTCTGCGTGCGTTCGCACACGGGGCCTCGGTTTAAAGTCTCATCCGAAGGAAGAGAGAGAGAGAGAGAGAGAGAGAGAGAGAGAGAGAGAGAGAGAGAGAGAGAGAGAGAGAGAGAGAGAGAGAGAAGAGAGAGAGAGAGAGAGAGAGAGAGTACTTAAAATGATAATACTTTATCAGACTTATGAAGTAAGGCAATTACAAACGAAAATAAAGTCAGCTTCTTGGAAAAGTTAGTACAAAAATTGGTACTCTCTCTCTCTTCTCTCTCTCTCTCTCTCTCTCTCTCTCTCTCTCTCTCTCTCTCTCTCTCTCTCTCTCTCTCTCTCTCTCTCTCTCTCTCTCTCTCTCTCTCTCCTCTCTCTCTCTCTTCTCACACACACACACATTAAAAAAAACAAAAAACTATATAGTTTTTTTTAATACAAATTTCAAGTTTGCCAATTTCAGGATAATGACACTATATATTTTATTTTACTTCAAGTTTACCAATTTCAGGATAATGACACTATATATTTTATTTTACCTTAAACACACACACACACACACACACACACACACACACACACACACACACACAAAACCCAGCCCACAAACACGTGGTAGGCCTAATGGACCAAAGTCTTGTTTTGTTTAAATCTTTAAAAAAAAAAAAATATTGCAACAGCCTTTCACTCCCCAGTGTATTGTAACTTTGTATAATTCTTAATTTAAAAAAACAACAACCCTAGGCAGAACTAATTTGTACATAATCTAATTCACTTTCTTTTCCTAAAACAGCCCCGATTTTCACACACACACACACACACCTCTCTCTCTCTCTCTCTCTCTCTCTCTCTCTCTCTCTCTCTCTCAGTCACTGTCGCCAAGGGAGAAAACTGCACGAGAAGTAAAAAAAAAAGTTGCGGGGGGGGGGGGGGAGGGGGGGGAATAATTGCCTCCTTGGTGTAGCTAAGTGGAGGCCTACTCGTACACATGACGATCTGTATTGACTGACCTAAGATCGTTTGCTTGCTCGCGCCCCGATCATTATTCATGTGGACTACTCATCGTCATGGGGTTTAATGCGCACGTAACAGATGTTCAAAGCCATTATGCGGTTTAAACCACGCATGAAAACGACCGTCAGCAACCGTGCACAAAACTGGACAGCAGAAAATTAACTTCATTGTTCGAGTTTCATCTAGCAAAGACTTCGGCCGATCGGGCCTACGCGATTTTTCTCCCCAGCTACACTAGGCCCACTAGACAACGAGGAAGCACTTGGCCGTGAGGACAGTCACGATGGCGGCGTTTCTTCTCGCTTTGTGTCCTGTGATGTTTGCAGTCTGCGTTGGTGGTAAGTGGAGGAAGAAAAGTGTCGTTCGTCTTGTAGTTTCACTTTGTGCATTGTATGGTCTGGAATTTTAGCATCTCGTGTCGAGTTACTTCCCCTGAATTGTTCTAAACTTTAAAAAAAAAAAAAAAAAAAGGTTGTTAATATTCAAAATGCATTGCTGTTTTCTCTCTTAGTGTTACCCTTGAAAAACAAAGATCATTTATTCTGTCTCTCTCTCATAATTATATATCAAAATAATTTTCTTTTAAGTTTACTTGAAATGGTTAGTTGTGATTATTAATTGATACAATGATAGTCACAACTAACCATTTCATTGGCTTATGGAATGTCTTTGTTATCATTATCATTATCATTATCACACTCACACACACAACACACACACACACACACACACACACACACACACAACACACACACCAACACACACACACACACACACACACACACAATTATACACACAGATGACAAGATTTACAAAACTGCATACACATAGGGACTGGATGTAAAAAAGCGCATTAGTGCTTAATCCATTATCCTCGATATTAAAGAATGAATAAATAATAAGTAATTAAATAAACACACACACACACACACACACACACACACACACACACACACACACACACACACACACACATACACACTGCCTTATGAACTGTATCATGATCGCACACACTCTGAACAAGAGATAAAGATTCCTTTGTTTAAGAACAATTTGTGTCAAAGGTTGTTTGCAAACTACAGTCTGATAAAGTCAATAGGCTCACTGCCCTCAAGACTAAAGTCTGTCCTGTGTGGTGATCAGGTTACACACTCACTACATGTTATTTTCTGACAGGCATCGATTCAAGCCTTTTTTTTTTTTTTTTTTTTGATTCAAGCCTTTTTTTTGTCAGCTTGGTTGTTCAACACTGATTGATACTGCTTATTCTATCTCGAAAGATATATATATCTTGTCTGATAATCTTCACAGTAACCTGTTAGAAAGAGTGAAGAACTTGATTATGAACAAGAGCTGAGTTGGTCGGTTTATTCATAACTTTTTTTTCTTTTTTTTAGGATCTTGTTAAAGTTAAATTAGATCTTGTTGATTTATTTGACATGTTGGAACATTTCTTTTTTTTACATTTTAACTTTGTACAGACTCTTAGTTATTGCATTGTACAGTATTTGGTGCGTGTGTGGGAGGGGGGGGGGCACACATATGCATGCACACACGCACGCACACACACACACACACACACACACACACACACACACACACACACACACACACACACACACACACCACACACTCACACACTACACACACACACACACACACACACACACACACACACACACACACACAAAACTCACTCACTCACTCACATATGTTTACATAAAATCTTGTGCACACATTAAAACCTGATCTGTTTTCTGTAAGAGTAGGCCATTGTGTACCAGAGGGAACAGATGATAAGATTTACAAAAGTGCATATTCCTTTTATCCTCGAAATAAAAGAATAAATAAATAAATGAATGTTTACCATTCCACCTGAACACCACCAACATTACAACTGTTGAGCACTAACAGCTCTACACATGTAGCAGTTCATCCCCAAAGCCAGAATGCGGCTACCAGGGCACTGATACAAACAAGGACAGTGAAGCTGGTTTTATGCATGCCCTGTCTTAATCTGTATGATATAGTTGCATAGTTTTAATATGAGATTTAAAATGTGACAAGGTGACAGCCCTGACATGGCCTGTGTGGTCGGCAGGGCTATAAGCAACATGATTGGATTGGATTGGACCTTCAAGGTTGCCCCCCCAAAACCGGTTGCATATGCAGAATCTCACCATTGGTGAACCGCAGAGCTCTAGCCAAGGAATAACAACAACAAAATGTAGCAATTCCCACAGATAGCTTTCACCGTGGCACTAAAAGAGCAAGGAGTGACTATGTTTATTATGTACATCGGCAGCCTTCTGTCTTGGAAGACTATAGATTCGCACTCTAGGTGTTGGTTCTGGTACGGCGTCAGTTGTGGCTGGCCAGTCCAACATGTGAATGATGGCAGTGAGCACAAATGAAGTGTGACGCTGGTCTGTCATCCTGGTCTGCAGCCTTTCTTCTTACTCTCTTTGCCTTGAGCTGCTGAGCATTTTCTATTTATTTTAAAATTTAAAAAAAAAAATCTTTTATATTGAGGATAACAGAATAAGCAATCATGTGCTTTTTTTCATCAGGTCCCCGTGTGTATGCAGTTTTGTCAGTCTTGTCATCTGTTCCCACCGGCACACGATGGCCTACTCTTACGAAAAGCGGAACAGGATTTAACGTGTGCGCAAGATGTTCTGCGTGTATTCGCACACGGGGCCTCGGTTTACAGTCTCATCCGAAAGACTTTTGGGGAGAGTGGAGTCAGCACTGATGTTAACTCCAGGGGAAAAATCCCCTCCAACGGGAGTCGAACTCGGGTCGTCAAATTGCCAGCGCAATGTTCTGACCATTGAGCTATCCCGTCCCACAGTCTAGACTTCAAATGCATAATTTCTGGTGGTTGTTCTCTCACAGCAGCAGGCTCCGCTCGCCCCAACGTGTTGTTTTTGGTGGTGGATGATCTGAGGCCCAAACTAGGATGTTACGGGGAGCAGAACATGGTCACCCCTAACATTGACCAGCTGGCGTCCAGGAGTGTCCAGTTTAACCGGGCCTATGTGCAGGTCAGTGACTGATAGGGGATTAGTGATGTGTGTACATGTATGTCATCTGGTTTTGCTTTGGTTGGTTGGTTGGTTGGTTGGTTTTGGGGGTGATTTTTGGGGGGTTAATTTTATGGTTTGTTTTGTTGATTGGTTTGGTGTTTTTTTTGGTTCGTTGGTTTACAGTTTGCTTTTGTGTGTTTGTTTGTTGCTTTAGTGTTGTTGCTGTTGTTTGTTGGAGTTTGAAAAAAGATTATTTTGTGATTTTTTCCTTGTTTAGATGGTTTGTTTTGATTTAGTTTATTTTTGTTTGTGTCTTTTTTATGCTTTTGTTTTCTTTTGTTTGTTTGAGTTTTGTTGTTGTTGTTGTTTTCTGTGATTTAAAAAAAAATAAACTGAGTAGATGAATCAATATTTGCTATTTAGTATTTTAACATTTTTTTAATTCTTATATATCAAGGATAATAGCATAAGCACTCATGTGCTTTTTCATGTCCAGTCTGTGTGTGTATGCAGTTTTGTAAATCGTGTCATCTGTTCCCACCGGCACACAATGGCCTACTCTTATGAAAGTGGAAGAGGATTTAACTTGTGTACAAGATGTTCTGCGTGTGTTCACACATGGGGCCTCGGTTTATAGTCTGATCCAAAGGACTGTGGGGAGGGTGGAGTCAGCACTGATGTTAACTCCAGGGGAAAGATCCCTTTGATCGGGAATTGAACCTGGGTCGTCAAATTGTGAGCGCAATGTTCTGACCACTAGGCTATCCTGTCCCCCCTAAAGGACTGTTAGTGGAGGAAGCTGGTTTCAAAAATCTTCAGTGGTACCTCCACGGTCTACAGAACTACGGGATAGTTGAAGGTGAAGTGTTACTCACTGTCTGCCTTCAACGAGTTCAAGAGGCTTGTTAACACAGGCTTGTGGCTTTTACAGTCGGCTGATCATGTAGGTCTACATCCTTTCAGCTTGTGGGTAACATGATCCTGCTCTGGTTGTAGACATTTTCACCTGGCCTGGAGAGCTTTTGATACCTGTAGATAAATGCACAGACTGTGACTTCACGCCTGTATTATAATGTTAATTATGTAAATGGATGCATGAATTGGGATGTCGCACCTGTAAGATTTATCTATAGATGTATGCATAAAGTGAGCACTATATCATGTTTGTAAGTTATATAAATGAATGTTTACATTAAATTTAAAATGCCTGTTCTTAAATTCTATAAATTAATGCATAAAATGTGATGACACACAGGATCAGTACTTTCTATCAATGAACTCACAGTGGTATATAAGTCGCACAAAAAATATATAATGAATGCATGAATTGAGAAATAACACTTTATATAAGTTGTATAAATGAACCTATAAAATTTGATATATAGAACACCTACAAGTTGTATAGATCAAAGCATAAACTGTGATTTCACACCTGTAAGTTATATTTAAACCCACTCATAAAGTGTGACACACCGCAGTATAAGTTATAACTTATATAAACCCATTTATAAAGTGTGACATCATACCTATAAGTTAATTATAAGTCAAATCATAATCTGTCATAGATATCATACCCAAAAAAGCAAATTTACAACTAAAAAAAACCCCACAGAAAACCAAACATAACAAACACCGAAAAGGAAAATCACAGAAGCAAGCACCCCCCTCCCCCTCCCCCCCCCCCACACACACCAAAACCCAAGCAAAGCAACCAAACAAAACCACACAAAAGCCTTTAGAAGGAAAACTTTCAGCTCATATAAAAAAAAAAACCCAAACTTTCAGTTCACTGTCACAGTTTCAGTTTCCGCCTTGGCAGACAGACAAACACCTCCCCCTGCCCCCCTATGGAGGGGGGAAAAAAAAAAAAAAAAAAAAAAAAAAAATATATATATATATATATATATATATATATATA
>CM060326.1:547187-557187 GCA_030674155.1 Stramonita haemastoma | reverse complement strand
CATATATAATGTACTCACATGCACGGATGCACACACTGAGAAGAAATTGATATGTTCATATGTACAGACGTTGACAAGCTTGCATACAGGTGCGAACAGAGTAGAAAAAGAAGAATTTCGAAGAAGAGGAAGAAGAAGAATTGCAAAGAAGAAGGAAGAAGAAGAATTGCAAAGAAGAAGAAGAAGAAAAAGAAGAATTGCGAAGAAGAGGAAGAAGAAGAATTGCAAAGAAGAAGGAAGAAGAAGAATTGCAAAGAAGAAGAAGAAAAAGAAGAATTGCGAAGAAGAGGAAGAAGAAGAATTACGAAGAAGAAGGAAGAAGAAGAAGAAAAAGAAGGAGAAGAAGAAGGAAGAAGAAGAAAAGAAGAATTGCGAAGAAGAAGAAAAATTGCAAAGAAGAAGAAGAAGAAGAAGAAGAAAGAAAAGTATTAAGAAGAAGAAGAATTAAGAAGAAGAAGAAGAATTAAGAAGAAGAAGAATTTAAAGAAGAAAAAGAAGAACAAGAACAACAACATCAACAACAATAACAACAACAACATCGACAACAACAACAGAAGAATTGCAAAGAAGTTGAAGAAGAAGAAGAACAACAACAAAAACAACAACAACAAGGATTCACCCCAAGCCTATCTCTGCCCAGATTTGCCCCAGGCCTGATGGACGCCTGTACCACGATGCTGTGTGCCCTGTGGACCTGAAGACCGTCCCTGGGGGCTCTCTGCCCGACATCCAGAACACAGACCACACCCTGCAGTTCCTCAAGAACCGATCCCGGGACCACCAGCCCTTCTTTGTGGGCATGGGGTACCACCGCCCCCACCTGCCCTTTGCCTACCCTAAAGAGTATCTGGGTACGTGTCTGCGTTCTCCAGGGATCTTTGTTGGTTTCTTTGGTCAATTTGTTTTTTGTGTTTGGGTGTGTGTGTGTGTGTGTGTGTGTGTGGTGTGTGTGTGTGTGTGTGTGTGTGTGTGTGTGTGTGTGTGTGTGTGTTGTGTGTGTGTGTGTGTGTGTGTGTGTGTGTGTGTGTGTGTGTGTGTGTGTGTGTGTGTGTGTGTGGTGGATTGGTGGGTTAGTGTGTGTGTGTGTGTGTGTGTGTGCGTTTTGTGTGTGCGTGCTTGCATGCATGCGTGCGTGTGTGCGTGTGCATACAAAGGGGGAAAAGGTCAATAAATATCATACATCATTCATGAAAAGTGTGTCTCACTCCACAAAACACTCAACACTGACAAAAACCCTAAAAATTTTTTTTTTTTTTTTAAAGACAAAAACCCTGAGAGTGGCCAGCCCCTTCCAGACCCTTCGTCCTGAGAGAGTTAAATCAAAATAGGAAGTTTATATCATAACTCTGTGTCCTGAGAGAGTTAAATCAAGATAGGAAGTTTATATCATAACTCTTTGTCCTGAGAGAGTTAAATCAAGATAGGAAGTTTATATCATAACTCTGTGTCCTGAGAGAGTTAAATCAAGATAGGAAGTTTATATCATAACTCTTTGTCCTGAGAGAGTTAAATCAAGATAGGAAGTTTATATCATAACTCTGTGTCGTGAGAGAGTTAAATCAAAATAGGAAGTTTATATCATAACTCTTTGTCCTGAGAGAGTTAAATCAAGATAGGAAGTTTATATCATAACTCTGTGTCGTGAGAGAGTTAAATCAAAATAGGAAGTTTATATCATAACTCTGTGTCGTGAGAGAGTTAAATCAAAATAGGAAGTTTATATCATAACTCTGTGTCGTGAGAGAGTTAAATCAAGATAGGAAGTTTATATCATAACTCTGTGTCCTGAGAGAGTTAAATCAAGATAGGAAGTTTATATCATAACTCTTTGTCCTGAGAGAGTTAAATCAAGATAGGAAGTTTATATCATAACTCTTCGTCCTGAGAGAGTTAAATCAAGATAGGAAGTTTATATCATAACTCTGTGTCCTGAGAGAGTTAAATCAAAATAGGAAGTTTATATCATAACTCTGTGTCCTGAGAGAGTTAAATCAAAATAGGAAGTTTTTATCATAACTCTGTGTCCTGAGAGAGTTAAATCAAAATAGGAAGTTTATATCATAACTCTGTGTCGTGAGAGAGTTAAATCAAAATAGGAAGTTTATATCATAACTCTTTGTCCTGAGAGAGTTAAATCAAGATAGGAAGTTTATATCATAACTCTTTGTCCTGAGAGAGTTAAATCAAGATAGGAAGTTTATATCATAACGACAAGTTTGCTTTGTTATTTTGTTTCCCTGTGTTGGGGGGCGAGATAGCTCAGTGCTAAGAATGCTCGCTTTCCCCAAGTTAAGTCAAGCAGCTTCAAGCGTGGTTACCAGTTGGATGGGTGACCGTTTGCACGCCTTGGCTTCAGTACAGTCCCCCCAGTTCACCCAGCTGTAAATGGGTACCTGTCCTCTTTAGGGTCAGGGAAGGTAAAGCAGCGAGGGAGAGGAGATGGGCGCCACCGCCCTCAATATGCTGGCCCCTAGAGAAGCTGAGGTCTCTGACACCTCGCCCCCCTATGACCACACAGGTTATGGGACACCTTTACCTTTTACCTTGACCTTGCAGACCTGTACCCCCTGTCCAAGATCCACCTGGCAGTGAATCCTTTCCGCCCACCCTGGCTGCCGAACGTGTCGTGGACACCATGGGACGAGCTGAGGGGGTACGACGACATCGCCGCCATGAACATCAGCTATCCCTTTGGGGCCGTGCCTCTGGATTATCAGGTAAATTCTGGGTGTAGGTGTGTGTGTGGGGGGGTGGGGTGGAGGGTGGTTGTGTGTGTGTGTGTGGGGGGGGGGGGGGGGGGGGGGGGGGGGGGGGTGTGTGTGTGTGGGTGTTGTGGTGTGTGTGTGTGTTGTGTGTGTGTGTGTGTGTGTGTGTGTGTGTGTGTGTGTGTGTGTGTGTGTGTGTTGTGTGTGTGTGTGTGTGTGTGTGTGTGTGTGTGTGTGTGTGTTTTACCCTTAGGGTCTATACCAACCAGTCAAACTGCACCATTGACAAACCTTGGCACTCTAGCTGAGAAAAAATTGAACGAAAACTAAAATAGATACTGTTATTTTTGTGTGGTTGGTTTGGTGTTATATATATATATATATATATATATATATATATATATATATATATATATATATATATATATATATATATATATATATATATATATAACGCTCCACCACATAATGAGACGGAGTGCACATGAGGTCAAATTTTAGTTATTGACATGTTATTAATGTGCAATAAAGTGGCTATCAAATACAAAAAACAGATTGAAAATCGGACAATTCTGTGCAAAGTTATTACAGGTTGAAATGATAGACTACAGGAAGTGGCAAAATGAGAAACGGACAAGTTTAATTTCGTAACACGTTGTCAGAATGAGGGCTTGGGTATTTTCAAAACACATTTAAAAGCAAAAGGGATAAAAATTATGCCTTGATATTTCATTATAAGGTAGATAAACGGATATAGTTTAATAATTAATCAAAATCTCAAAATTGACAACTTGACCCCTACCTGCCTTTAATGGCTCCTAGAGCAAAATTGGGTAATGTGCTAAGCGACTCATTTCGTGGCGGAGCGTCACATATAAACAGAGAGAAAGAGAAAAGTGTGTGTGTGTGTAGTTTGTGTATGTGTGTGTGTGTGTGTGTGTGTGTGTGTGTGTGTGTGTGTGTGTGTGTGTGTGTGTGTGTATTTTAACTGTTTTTATCTCCTAGTTTTGATCTGTTTGTTGTTTTCTCTACTTTTGCTTCATTGTCTGTTTTGTGTTTTCTAAAAAAAAAAAGTCTAAGTTTTTTTTTCTTTCTTCACAATGACATAGTAGGTAAGCCTGCTAATGAATGATGTTGGAATGACCTCCCTCTCTCCATCCGGCAAAAACCTACTTATGACACTTTAAAATCCAACCTCAAGACACACTTATTTCAAACCTAAGATTTTCTCCTGTTTCCATTTCTTATCTCTCCCTGCCTTCAACATCTACTTGCCAAAGTGTATAACCTTTATAAGTGTGTGTGTGTGTGTGTGGTTGTGTGTGTGCGTGCGTGCGTGCGTGTGTGTGTACATTCAAATTTGCTAAAACTATAAACTGTTATTGATTGCTTGTGTGTTGTATAGGTCGAATGCAAGCGCTTTGATTTGTTTTTACAAGATATAGCGCTATATAAATTCCATGTGTCATTGTGTGTGTGTGTATTTGTGTGTATTTTAGCCATTTTTATCTCCTAGTTTTGATCTTTTTGTTGTTTTCTCTAACTTTGCTTCATTGTCTGTTTTGTCTTTTCTAAAAAAAAAAGTCTACATTTTTGTTTTCTGTCTGCACAATGACGTAGTAAGTAAGCCTGCTAACGAATGATGCACAGCTGTCAGTTTCCCCCACTTTCAGCTCCCTTCAGCCGCTAATTAATCCATCCCAGCCCAGCCCAACTGTGGCCAGCCAGAACTAAATATAGCAGCAACTGACCACACTGGGACTACTAGGTAAAAGGAAAGGGTGCGCTAAATACTACAGCACTCTTTATTTCATTTTTTTAAATTTATTTATTTTATTCTTTTATATTGAGGATAATGGAATAAGCACTCTTGTGCTTTTTTTCAACCAGTCCCCGTGTGTATGCAGTTTTGTAAATGTCATCTGTTCCCACCGGCACACGATGGCCTACTCTTACGAAAAGTGGAACAGGATTTAACGTGTGCGCAAGATGTTCTGCGAGCATTCGCACACGGGGCCTCGGTTTAAAGTCTCATCCGAAGGACTTTTGGGGAGAGTGGAGTCCGCACTGATGTTAACTCCAGGAGAAAAATCTCCTCGACCAGACTCGAACCCGGGTCTTCAAATTGCCAGCGCAATGTTCTGACCACTAGGCTATCTGTCCCCCCTTTTCTCTAACTTTGGTTGATTGTCTGTCTTGACTGAGCGGTGTTGGAATTGTGCTGCGCTGTGGATGTTGAAACAGCTCAAGCTGCGCCAGAGCTACTCCGCCGCCGCCAGCTACACGGATGCTCAGGTGGGGCGAGTTCTGACCGCGCTGGACCAGTTAGGTCTGGCCAACAACACCATCGTCACCTTCCATGGGGACCACGGTCAGTAGAGCTGGCTTGTCTACTGATCCGTGTGTGTGTGTGTGTGTGTTGTATTTTTTATTTATTTTTGTAAAAATTTTATTCTTTTATATCGAGGATAATGAGATAAGCACTCATGTGCTTTTTTTCATCCAGTCCCTGTGTGTATGCTGTCCCATCTCCCGTGTGTGTGTGTGTTGGGGGGGGGGGATGTAGTGTGTGTGTGTGTGTGTAGTGTGTGTGTGTGTGTTTGTGTGTGTGTGGGGGGGGGGGGGATGTAGTGTCTGTGTGTGTTTGTGTGTGTGTGTGCGAGTGCGTGCGTGCGCGCGCGCACGCACGCAAGTGTGTATGTGCATGTGCCTGCGTGTATGTGTGTGTGCGTGAGTGAGAATGTATGTGGATTTTTCCCCATTCCTTGGCTAGAGGTCCAAGGTTTACCAATGGTGAGATTTTTCATATGCACGTTTTTTTTCCCATCTGCTCTGGCAGACTGTGTCAGAGTGGACAAGATACATGATTTTATCTTGATTTAGATACATCTTTTATTTTATTTTTTTGTCACCCCCCTTTCCTGTTTCCATTACCAGTGCTTATTTTTCTCATCTATCATCTGTCTCTTTGTCCCTCCCCTTGCAAGTCTCTAAGATTTTGGGGTAGTGGTCGTCATCTTCATAAGGCTTTTCTTGGGCAGTGTCACATGGCGGAGGCCCCCCCCCCTCTCCCTCAAAAAAACAACAAAAAAAACCCATGGCAGAGCCCATCTCTCTCCATGCCAGACCACAGCCGATGTCCTCCGTGTAGGTGGCTTGCCTTGGCAGACAGAGAAAACGATGCAAACACAACATCAGAGAGTGGACTGGCCTAGAGTGGAGTGAATTACAAAGCTGAGAGCACAAAGCTTAAAACTGCAAGGAATGTGCGGAGGAAGCGGGTTACAGAATCTTCAGTGGTGCCCTAACAGTCTGGCAGACTACAGGATAGGAGAAGGTGAAGGTAATAGTTTGGTTTTTTTCAAGTTGATCTCCATCTTCCGTGATTTGAATTCGCTGTTCTGCGTTACAGGGTGGCAGTTGGGTGAGCACGGTGAATGGTGCAAGCACACCAACTTCGACATCGCCACCAGAATCCCCATGCTCGTCTACGTGCCCGGTGTCACCTCAAAAGAGACCTCCCCGGGCAAGATCTTCCCCTTCCGGGACGCTTTGAGCCCAACGCTGACCTTTTCCCCAGAAAAGCCGGCCCCGGACAGGAGGCTGGTCAGCGAGGCTTTTGTGGAGGCTGTGGACCTGTTCCCCACCCTGTCAGAGCTGGCCGGCCTGCAGGTGCCCCCCACCTGCCCTGAGGCACCCTTCAAGGTGGACCTGTGCACGGAAGGAGCTAGCATGGTGCCCATCATCAAGAACTTGACTTCCTCCTCTTCCTCGTCTTCCTCCTCTTCCTACGCCTCCTCCTCTTCCTCCTCCTTCTCCTCTTCTTCCTCCTTCTCTTTCTCCTCCTCCTCTTCCTCCTCCTCCTTCTCCGCCTCTTCCTCCTCCTCATCCTCCTCCCCCAAGGCCCCTCTGGCCTGGAAGCCGGCCGTCTTCAGCCAGTACCCCCGCCCCTCCCTGAACCCCACCCACGACAGCATCAACCCTGTGCTGTCCCACATCCGCTACATGGGCTACACCATGCGCACCACGCGGCACCGCTACACCGAGTGGCTCCCCTACAACCACACCACCTTCACTGCTGACTGGAGCCAGGTGCAGGCCAGGGAGCTGTACATCTACGCCTCGGACCCCTACGAAGACGTCGACGTGGCACGGGTGCCAGCGTTTCGGCCGCTGGTGCAGACCCTGTCCAAGCAGCTTCGTCAGGGGTGGAGGAAAGCGCTGCCCCAACCTTGACCTGGTCTGGTCTGGTCTGGTCTGGTCTGGTCTGGTCTGGTCTGGTCTGGTCTGGTCTGCTATGGCTGCCTGGGAGAAACACTGGCTGGGGTTTGCGGAGCATAGAGAGTGAAAAAGACGGAGAGGGTGGGAGGGAGGGAGAGAAGGGAGGGAGAGAGAGAGAGAAGGGAGGGAGGGAGAGAGAGAGGGAGAGAGAGAGAGAGAGAGGAGGGAGGGAGGGAAGGGAGGGGGAGAGAGAGAGAGAGAGAGAGACACACACACACACACACACACACACACACACACACACACACACACACACACACACACACACACACACACACACACACACACACACAGAAAGACACAGAGAGAGAGAGAGAGAGAGAAGAGAGAGAGAGAGAGAGAGAGAGAGAGAGAGAGAGAGAGAGAGAGAGAGATACAATTTTACTCAAAAGCAACAAAAAAACGAAAGCCAAAGTTGAATTTTTTTTCTTCGGATTACATGGCTGTTGTATAAAAAAGAAAAGAAAAAAGAAAAGGACGAAGATGTATTGCGCACGAATTAATGAACATTACTCTCCCTTCTTTTTGCACGGAATAAGTGTAACATTTCACTATGTACCTCTGAAAATTACTTTTTGTATGTATGTGTGTGTGCTGCCATGTTTTTTATGACATGCCACTTTTGCTGTTCCCATGCTACTCATTCTAGTCTCACCAGTCACACACATGCACGCACACACGTGCGCGCACATGCACGCATGCACGCACACACATCACTAAGCCCTGCACACTTACATTTACACCACTTTAAGTCTTGGCAGATTTCTCTGTGTGAAATTCAGACTGCTCTCTCTCACTAGGGAGAGCACGTTGCCACAAGAGCGGTGCCACCCATTGTTTTCTTTTTCCTGTCTGCAAACTGTATTTGTTTCCTTATCAGAGTGGCTTTTTTCTATAGGATTTTGCCAGGGACAACTCCCTTGCTACTATGGTTTCTTTTACGTGTACTACTTAATTTTGTGAAACACACCGGACCTCGGTTTATTGTCTCATCGGAAAGACTAGCACCCAGACCACCACTCGTGGTCTAATCAGTGGGGGTAAATTTTGGGGCCCAAATGGGGATCAAACCACTGCACACTTCAGACACGGACTTTTGGCTTTCTAGGCAGGCGCGTTACCTCTAGACCACCTATCCGTACCAGACCACTGCTGCCGGGGCTCTTCAGTGGTGCTCAGTGGTGTGTGCTGTGCTCCAACATAGACAGCACTCCAGCAGTTAACTCCCTATTGACCACAGTGTGTGCTGTGCTTCAACATAGATAGCACTCCAGCAGTTAACTCCCTACTGACCACAGTGTGTGCTGTGCTTCAACATAGCACTCCAGCAGTTAACTCCCTACTGACCACAGCGTGTGCTGTGCTTCACCATAGATAGCACTCCAGCAGTTAACTCCCTACTGACCAGTGTGTGCTGTGCTTCACCATAGATAGCACGCCAGCAGTTAACTCCCTACTGACCACAGTGTGTGCTGTGCTTCACCATAGATAGCACGCCAGCAGTTAACTCCCTACTGACCACAGTGTGTGCTGTGCTCCAACATAGACAGCACTCCAGCAGTTAACTCCCTACTGACCACAGTGTGTGCTGTGCTTCACCATAGATAGCACGCCAGCAGTTAACTCCCTACTGACCACAGTGTGTGCTGTGCTCCAACATAGACAGCACGCCAGCAGTTAACTCCCTACTGACCACAGTGTGTGCTGTGCTCCAACATAGACAGCACTCCAGCAGTTAACTCCCTACTGACCACAGTGCGTGCTGTGCTCCAACATAGACAGCACTCCAGCAGTTAACTCCCTACTGACCACAGTGTGTGCTGTGCTCCAACATAAGACACCAGCAGTTAACTCCCTACTGACCACAGTGTGTGCTGTGCTTCAACATAGATAGCACGCCAGCAGTTAACTCCCTACTGACCACAGTAACAGTTTAACTGCAGAGCCAGACTGAGGGATCAGTGCGTGCCTCTGTGGCTTGGTGGTCTAGAGGTAACGCACCTTGCCTAGAAGCCCAAAAGTCTGGGTTCGAAGTGTGTGGTGGTTCAATCCCTGTTTGGGGCCAGAAACTTTTCCCCCATCCATTAGACCATGAATGGTGGTCTGGGTGCTAGTCTTTTGGATGAAAAAACTGCATACACACGTGGACTGGATGACAAAAAGCACATGAGTGTTTATTCCATTATCCTCGGTATAAAAGAATAAAAATAAATTTAAAAAAAACAACACAGATGAGATGAGAAACTGAGGTCCCATTTGTTACACATAAGTGTATAGCACATGTGAAAGAACCCATGGCAACAAGGGAGTTGTCCCTGGCAAAATTCTGTAGAAAAAAGCCACTCTGATAGGGAAACAAATACAGCTGCAGACAGGAAAAAGAAAAAATGAGTGTTGCTGCACTTGTGGTGACTCACTCTCACTAGGGAGAGCAGCCCAAATTTCACGCAGAGAAATCTGCTGTGACTTAAAGTGGTGTACAATACAATGTAATACAATACAACACAACACAATACAATACAATGCAGTACAATACAATCTTTACATGATTTAATACAAAAACGTTGGTAAAATCAAAACAGAAGATGCCAGTGATTTGGGTAAGAGAGGGGGGGTGGGGGGATGGATGGATATTTTTTGTGATCAGACTATCATCCAACCTGTGATATTTCAGTAACTGGAAGTACAGACATGATGATATGAACGTGTCCAGCATGCATTCCATGACCTGGTGGAAGGTGGACTCCGTCAGGCTCAAGTTGCCTATAGCACACTGCTTGAAAAGCTCTGTGAAGAGTCCAAATGACTCAATGCGTCAAGAGAGAAATCACATCAAGCTTAAGAGAGGGAGAGAGGGCTGGTTAGAATGAACATGTATGCTGCTTCCCTAGGGCAGGTAAGTGCAATCATTGGGCTTTTTAGATTTTGTCTTCAATTTTCGGGGGGGGGGGGGGGGGGGGTTGGAGGGGTTGTTTTGTTGTTGGTTTTGTTGTTGTTGTTTTTTGGGGGGTGGG
>CM060326.1:535490-547087 GCA_030674155.1 Stramonita haemastoma | reverse complement strand
CACACACAGACACTATACACAAAACTGATCTGAGTTGGATGTGTCAAACTTGATGTTCCACTTCAGCATCTTCAGCTGTTTTGGTCACCACACAGACCTGAGTGACAAAAACAGACAATGGATTAACGACACATAACAATGCCTTCACTACTCCCCTCCCCCCATTGTCTCCTCAACCCTCCCCCCCCTGTCTGTGGGTGGCATCATGCGTGCGTGCGTGCGTGCGTGCGTGCGTCGTGCGTGTTGGTGTCACAAACTTGTGCAAGTTATGCGTTTGTGTGTGTGTGTGTACACTTCTGCAAGTCATGTGTGTGTGTGTGTGTGTGTGTGTGTGTGTGTGTGTGTGTGTGTGTGTGTGTGTGTGTGTGTGTGTGTGTGTGTGTGTCTGTCCTGTCTGTCCTGTGTGTGTCTGTGTGTGTGTGTGTGCATGCATCATCACATCTGCATCATGACCCTTCCCCCCCCCCTCCTCCTGCATTCAGTTGCACATAAAAGAACCCACAACAACGACAGACTTGTCCCAGGAAAAAAAATCTGTAGAAACTGGAACTTACCTCAGAAAAACTCCACTTGCCCACAGAACAATTAAAAAAAAAAGGAAAACAGTGGACCTGCTCTAGTGACTGACCAGCATTGGCCCTGGGATGAGCAGCCAGTCCACTTCAGGCCACAGAGAAATGATCCCTTCTGCCACTGAAAGCAATGCCAATATACTGCATGCCACAAGCCAAACCACACCAGACCACGCAGTACACTATGCTACACTGCACTGCACTGCACTAGCTACACTGCACGCACTACACTATGCTAACACTGCACTGCACTACGCACACTGCACTCATTACACATCACACTGCACTTCATTACACTATGCTACACTGCACTGCATATGCACACTGCACTGCACTACACTATGCTACACTGCACTGCACTACACCACACCGCATGACACAACATGACACATATAATTATGACACAACACACTGTTCCTACATAAGTGATTTGATGACAAAAAAGCAAAAGGCATTGCTTAGCCAATGTACTGTCCTAAAATATGAAAAAAAAAGAATTGAATTGACTAAATAATACTTCACTACACTACCCTATGGTATAGTGTGTTGCACTGAACTAAACAACATTAAAAAAATAAAATAAATAATAAAAAATAAAATAATAATAATAACAATAATATGAGATGATGGTGATGATGATGAGATAAATAATATAATAATAATAATAGTAATATATAATTATGGTATTTATATGGCTCTGAATCCTGTAAAGCAAACAATCAAAGCACTTGCATTCAAATCATTTACATCATGCAACTTCCACAAAACATGATACAAAAACCCTCCACTCTACAAATCCACTGGAAAGAAACTAAGGCAATTCAGCAAGTAACAGCATACACACTCATGTTACACTATTCAGCAAGTAACAGCATACACAAACATGTTACACTATTCAGCAACTTACAACATACACAAACATGTTACACTATTCAGCAACTAACAGCATACACAAACATGTTACACTATTCAGCAACTAACAGCATACACAAACATGTTGCACTATTCAGCAACTAACAGCATACACAACATGTTGCACTATTCAGCAAGTAACAGCATACACACGTGTTACACTATTCAGCAACTAACTGCATACACACATGTTACACTGACCAACATAGATATAGATAGGACATTTGCATATATACACACTTCTTTCATATACCCCTCACACTTGATTCATGCAAGCAAACACACACACACACACACACACACCACACACACACACACACACACACACACACACAAATAGCACACACACACACAACACACTGCAATCTCCAACTCCACTTTTCCCCAAAAAGTCTTTTAGATGAGACTATAAACCGAGGCCCTTTTCGAATGCATGCAGAACATCTTGCACATTTTAAAACCGTTCTGCTTTTTGCAAGAAGGATTGGGGGGGGCAAAAAAAAATTTAAAAATTGAACCACGGGGGGGGTGGAAATGTTTTCCAACCTGTTTTTTAAAAAATCAAAAAAAAACACTCTCTCTCCCCCCCCCCAAACACCAAACACAAAAAATATTACGACAAACAGACAAACAAAAAGAGAAAAAGACGAAAATGGGCAACCGGCAGAAAAAAAAACACATCCCAGGGGGGAATATAAACCACTTCTGTGTGCCGAACGAAAAAGAGAAAGAGACAAAAAAGCAAAAAAAAGAGAAAGAGGGGTTTGTGTTTTTTGTGTTGGTGTGTTTTTGTGTGGGGTGTGGGTTGTTGTTTGTTTTGGGTGTGTGTGGTGTGGTTGTTTGGGGTTGTTGTGTTGTTGTAAAGAAAGAGAAACAATTTTTTTATTTGGGAAAAAAATAGATAATAATAGTAGATAAAAAAGAAAAGAAATGAAAAGAAGCGAGAGAAGAAAAAAAAAAAAAGCAGAAAAAAGGGGAAAGAGAGAGAAAGAAGAGAAGAGGGAGGCCCCAAAAAAGGAAGAAGGGAGGAAGAAGAAGAAGAGAAGGAAAAGGGAGGAGAAAAGGGGGAAAAAAAGAAGACAAAGAAGACAGACCGGGGCAGACAGACAGAAAACAGACAGAAAAAAGAGGGGGAATGCAAAAATTAAAAAACTATCCCCCCCCCCCCCAAATTTTTTCCCCCCCCCCCCCCCTTTTTTGGGGGGGGTTGTGTTTTAAACCATTTTTATGGGATATCCACTGGTTTTTTTGCTTTTTTTGGGGTTGTTTTGGTTTGGGGTGGGGGTTTTGGTGTGTGTTTGTTGTGTGTGTGTGTGTTGTGTTTTTGGGGTGTGTGTGTTGTGTGGGGTGGTTTGGGGTTGTGTGTTTTTAAAGAATTTTTTTCCGAGGAAAATTGAATAAGCATTGTTGCTTTTGTCAAAATGTTTGTTGTATGTGTTTTGGCTTTGTGGGCATGTGTGTTGAAGCTGCATTTTTACATGTTTTGTAGGAGGGTTTTAAAGTGGTGTGCATTGTGTTTTAAAGCATGCATTGGTGTCTTGTGATGGGTGTTATGTGTGTTTGTGTGTTGGGTTGGGTTGTTTGTGTGTGTGTGTTTGTGTGTGTGTGTGTGTGTGTTGTGTTTTTTTGTGTGGGGGGGTGTTTTTGTGGGGGCATGTGGGAAATTAAAAATCAACAATGGGGTTTATAAAAAACAGAAAAACCAAAAAACCCCCCCCCCCCCCCCCCCCCCCCAACCCCCCCCCATCCCCCCCCCCCCCCCCCCCCCCCCCCTTCCCCCCCCCCCCCCCCCCCCCCTCCCCCCCCCCCCTTTCCCCCCCCCCCCCCCCCCCCCCCCCCCCCCCCCCCCCCCCCCCCCACCCCCCCCCCCCCCCCCCCCCCCCCCCCTTCCCACCCCCCCCCCTTCCCCCCCCCAACCCCCCTCCCTTCCCCCCCCCCCAACCCCCCCCCCCCCTCCCCCAACCCCCCCCCCCCCCTTCCCCCAACCCCCCCCCCCAAACCCCCCCCCCCACCCCCTTTTTCCCTCCCTCTTTCCCCACCCCCCCTTTCCCCCCCCCCTCTTTCCCCACCTCCCCCATTTCCCTCCCCCTTTCCCCCCCCCCCCCCTTTTCCCCCTTTTTCCCCCCCCCCCCTTTTTCCCCCCCCTTCCCCCCTTTTCCCCCCCCCCTCTTCCCCTTCACCCCCCCCAATCTCCCCCCCAACCCTTCCCCCCCCCCCCTTTTTTTTCTTCCCCACCTTACCCCCCCCCTCACCCCTTCCCCCTCTTCCTCCCCCCCCCTTTTTCCCCCCCCCCCCCCCCTTTATGTCAATAAAATTTGAAATCCTCTCACCATCATCTTGCAAAAGAACACTTTCTTTCAGTCATACGTCCATTCATCCATTCTATTTCATCCATTCGTTCAATCATTCAAATTTTCTTTTTCTTTTTCAACCCCTTGTTCTGTTATCTTTGATGACCCGGGTTCGATTCCCGGTTGAGGAGATTTTTCTCCTGGAGTTAACATCAGTGCCGACTCCACTCTCCCCAAAGTCCTTCGGATGAGACTGTAAACTGAGGCCCGTGTGCGAACGCACGCAGAACATCTTGCGCACACATTAAATCCTGTTCCGCTTTTTCATAAGAGTAGGCCACTGTTTGCCGGTAGGAACAGATGACATTTACAAAAACTGCATACACACGGAGACTGGATGTAAAAAAAGCACATGAATGCTTATTCAATTATCGATATAAAAGAATAAATAAATAAATAAATAAATCTTCCCCATGTTTCCACTACCTGAGTGACAAACCAAACATTCACGAGAACTTCAAACTACAATGTACACATGCTGATTACACGTGGACACCCTCCCTTGCTTCATCTAAACAATATATCATATAAAAAAAAGAAGAAAAATCCTATAACTAGCTGATAACCAGAAGACCATGTTGTGAAGCACACACTGTGTGTGACACTAATATATGACAATTCTGTGTGACACTTTGTGACAATACCATGTGACACGTGTGAGAGTGTGTGTGTGTGTGTGTGTGTGTGTGTGTGTGTGTGTGTGTGGTGTGTGTGTGTGTGTGTGTGTGTGGTGTGTGTGTGTGTGCAAGCGCGCACGTGCGTGCGCATGCATACATGTCGTGTGAGTGTTTGCAATATTTAATTTGAAGTTATCTTAGAATGTTTTAATAAATATGAAATGTAGCTATCTTGTGTCTTTTGATTATGATTCATATCAATATGCCTGTCAGTATTGTAATTGCCCTTCATCAGATGATTAAAGCATTTTTTTATTTGACTACTTTGTGACAAAACTGTGTGAGAAGTGTGAACAAGTCACACAGGTAAAATGGAAGACCCTGACACCCTGAAGAGTGAAAGCATGACAGCATCAACACATCTTTAAAGACGCTCTAATCTGGTAATTACTTTTTCTTGTTTGTAATGTGGGTTTTTTTGTTGTTGTTGTTGGGTTTTGTTTTTGGTTTTTTGTTGTTGTTGTTTTGGGGGGGTTTTGTTGGTTTTTTTTTTTTTTTTTTTTTGGGGGGGGGGGGGGGGGGGTTGTGCAGTATTTTTTTCCTGTTCTGAGTATTTGTCTTCCTATTGTTGTTTATTTTGCTTTTTTCTTCCTTGGGGGGGGGGGGGGGGGGGGGCTAGGAGACATTGCTGATTTTATGCAGTTGTTGTTGGGTGTTCCCGTTCTTATTTTGGGTGGGGTTTTTTTTGTTTATTTTTTTTCCTCCTGGGCGGGCAGGGGAACAATATCATGATAAGGTATCGTTTATCGTATGTGAAATTTGGTAACTGATATTTACTTACTGTTTTTATTCGAAATATTAATGATTTTATTAGATTGTTAGAACTGCATTTTTCCATTTTGTTTTATTGTAGTTCAATAGGTTAGTAATGAAAAGGCTTTTTCTTTCTTTTTTTAAATCACAGAGCAAGTATTGACCCCTAAAATTCTTTATCCCATACACTGCCCAACTACGCCCCCTTCCCCTGAACATCTCCCCCCCCCTTCCCCCAGGGCATATCACAACTTGTGGAAAGACGTTAAATGAATTTGAACATTCTTTCCTGGCAGCTGTATACATGACACCATCAAACACATCTTCCCTGACAAATAAGCATGGTAAAGCATAGCACAAAATGTGGCTTGACAGTCTACAGGAGAAAGACCAGACACCTGACCACACTCAGACAGTGGACAGTCTACAGGAGAAAGAGCAAGACACCTGACCACTAGACAGTGGGTAAATAGACAGTCTACCGGAGAAAGACCAGACACCTGACCACTCTAGTCTCTCAGACAGTGGACAATCTACAGGAGAAAGACAGACACCTGACCACTAGACAGTGATAAGATAGACAGTCTACAGGAGAAAGACCAGACTCTCAACTGAGACTTGAAAGAAAAAAAGAGAGGGGCACTGGAGATCACAGAAGGAAGAGCATCCCTGAATACTGAGCCAGAATACCAGCATGCATTGCATGCGCACACACACACACACGCACACACACAATCGCGCACACACGCGCACGAACATAAGCACACACACATGCACACATGCATACACACACACTCACTCACACGCACACATGGGGGGATGGGAATAGCCTAGAACATTGCGCTCGCAATTGGACAAACCCGGGTTCAATTCCCGTTTGAGGGGATATTTTCCCCTGGAGTTCACATCAGTGTTGACTCCACTTTCCCAAATCCTTGGATAGGACTATGAAGCAAAGCCCTGTGTGCAAACGCACCGCAGAACATCTTGCGCACCACGTTAAATCCTGTACCGCTTTTCATAAGAGTAGGCCATTGTGTGCCAGTGGGAACACATGACAAAATTTACAAAAACTGCATAACATGGGGACTGGATGTTAAAAAAAGCACATGAGTGCTTATTTCATTATCATCAATGTAAAAGATTGAATAAATAAATAATACACACTCAATAACCAGTTGCCAGACACACACACATATATGACACAAGGCTATCTATCTACACAAAACGAACACAGTATGAACATAGAAAGGCCAGGGTGAGATACAGACAGGTTACAGGGAGGAAAGTGGGGGGGGGGGGAAGGGGAGATGACAGAAGGGGAGGGAGGAGGGGACAAAAAAGAAGATGAACCTGTGTTCTAAGCAGTATCATCCTTTTTCGTGTGTGTGTGTGTGTGTGTGTGTGTGTGTTGAGTGTGAGTGTGTGTGTGTGTGTGTGTGTGTGTGTGTGCACGTGTTGTTGTTGTTGAAAGCTGTGTTGTTTGCTAGCTTTGTGGAATTTAGAAAAAGTTAATGAAAAGCAGATTTCTGAGGAAGCGAGTTCCAAACAGAGGGCCCTCAGAAAAGAACAGAAGCATTGACTTCAAGTTTTACAACTGGTAAATTGAGAATTTCAGACAATGAGTAAAAATTCCTTGCTGGTGAGTATATCGGAATGCCGTTACAAGAATATGTAGTCAAAGTCAATTTTTTATTTTCCAAATGCTCCATGTCTGTCTTCATTTTAAGTCCACGTCTATCCACTAAAAAGTGATTTTAGACAAAATGCTGCTCCATTGAATAAGCAATGCGTTTGCTATTGTAGGCCAGATTACACAAACTGCACCATTGCAAAGGCACGCGACTTTGTACTTGATTCTTAGTTCTGTTTTATCATCATTCAGTTCTAACTTTTTAAAAGTCATCCAAGATCTAACGTTTAAAACTGTTTTTTAGTGTGTACATAGACTGAATCAGATCATCAATTTAATCAGGTGCTGCAGATGTGTGTAACTGTGTATCATCAATTTAATCAGGTGCTGCAGATATGCGTAGCTGTGTATCCTTTGTATAAGAGAGATGGCAAAAGTGAATCAGATGAGCTATTTCTGCTCTGTCACTGTTATCTCAGGCTACACTACACACTGCCCTCCCTGTGTTCTCATCATATTTATTTATCTTAACACAGTAGTGTTTCAGAGGTGGTGAGTCATAAAGTACCTCCACAGACCACATCAATAACAATACATCTTCTTCTTCTACTTGTTCATTGAACCCTCAGACAGCAACTATTGTTGTCTGTCATATGAGGGGAAATGTGTTGCACTGGCGTTAAGCGCCTGACAAGTCAGGCCCAGTGCATCCAACTTGGGAGAGAAAAAGCTATCTTTTAAATCTTTAAGGAAAAAAGGCAGGAGAATGGACCAAGAAAGCAGAAAATAGACAAGGAGAAGGTGACAGGGAGAAAAGGATAAGGGCAGACACAGAGAGAGGGCTAGAAAAGAGGAAATTCCAAATACAGAATTTCCAGAACGTTAGGATGCTATTCATACTGAGAACCCGCTGGCATCACCATGGGGGAAAACAGACATTACAACAGACAACAGTCACAAAGACATCAGCTCCCCCCCAACCCCCCCCCCCAAAAAAAAAAACAAAACAAAAAAAACACCAAAAAAAACAAATACATATTACAGTCAAAGCCCCCTACCGTGTCACATCACATGAATAACAAAGGTAGTAATACTTTTTTTTTTTTTTTAAAGTAAAACCACACACAACAAAAATAAGAGAGATATTACTACAAAGTTATCATCAACTCATCCCCCCACCCCCCCCTCTCTCTCTTACATGATTAGCTAAACATACTGCTTAAGAGAACTGTCACAAGGACAACCACCCCCCTCCTCCCAGCTACATCAATGATTAATTTAAGTCATAATCACCCCCCACCCACCCCACCCATATCAATGATTAATTTAAGGCATAATCACCCCCCCCCCCCCCCCCATATCAATGATTAATTTAAGTCATAATCACCACCACCACCCCCTCCCCTCAAAGCCACATCAACAACTGAAGTCATAAAGACCATTATCCCTACCCCCCCCCCCCTCCTCCCTCATTATTGCTGACTACTACAGAGAAAAGTGGTGCAGGTCCTGCCTGGTGACTTCATTCACTGAACGGCTGTTGCTGTGGATCTCTGTGTGACACGTCAGTCAGATAGGAATGATGATACAACTCCATGTCACTGCATGGTCAGATAGGAATGATGACACAACTCCACATCAACTGCATGGTTAGATAGGAATGATGACACATCTCCACATATCACTGCATGGTCAGATAGGAATGATGACACAACTCCACATCACTGCATGGTCAGATAGGAATGATGACACAACTCCACATCACTGCATGGTCAGATAGGAATGATGACACATCTCCACATATCACTGCATGGTCAGATAGGAATGATGACACATCTCCACGTCACTGCATGGCCAGATATGAATTATAACACAACTCCATGTCCCTACATGGTCAGATACCACTTTGGGCTTTTTCTCACTGATTCTATATGATCCATGATCACGATCATGATTGTATAACACCCTCCATCACTTCAGACCCTACATTATCCATGATCATGATTGTATAACACAACACCTTCCATCACTACAGACCCTACATTATCCATGATCATGATTGTATACCACAACACCTAACATCACTACAGACCCTACATTATCCATGATCATGATTGTATACCACAACACCTAACATCACTACAGACCCTACATTATCCATGATCATGATTGTATAACACAACACCTTCCATCACTACAGACCCTACATTATCCATGATCATGATTGTATACCATAACACCTAACATCACTACAGACCCTACATTATCCATGATCATGATTGTATACCACAACACCTAACATCACTACAGACCCTACATTATCCATGATCATGATTGTATAACACAACACCTTCCATCACTACAGACCCTACATTATCCATGATCATGATTGTATAACACAACACCTTCCATCACTACAGACCCTACATTATCCATGATCATGATTGCATCTGCACTGCAGACCAAATCTTCCACCAGCAACTGCAATCTGACAGCTAAGTGGTGAAAGCCACAGACTGATTAACATCCAATGGTCCTGACATCACAGGTTTCTTCTTCTTCTTCTCTCATTCGCTTTACACTGTCAGATGTGTCTGGGAAAAATAATGGCACGTCCTTTCCAGCTCCTCTCGTGGGCCGTACAGCTTGGTCTGTAGGGTTAACAGGGTTCTACATCAGCAACTTTGGGGGGAACAGGGAGGGGGAGTTTGATGATCCCTTGGGTCAACTCATGACCAGACCTGCCAGTGCCTTTCTCTCCTTCATGGAGACATACAGTCAGAGGATCACATATATATGTTAATGATCCCATGGCAAGGCTGATATCAGCATTTCTCAAGTGTGTTTGTTGTGTTACGTTGTGTTTGTTTTTCCTCCTCCAAATAGAGCATATAAGGGTATAGAAGTTTCACAGGTAGAGATATCCCCTGACAGAGGTCCACACTGAAAACTGCACTGTAGTGACATCTGTGACTCCAGCACACACACACACACTGCTGACTGATGCAGCAGTCATTCCTACACAGGCAAATGGAACGCCCCACCCCACAACACACACATACAAACACAATCTCCTCACAATCTACACACATGCAAAACAATCTCTCTCTCACACACACACACACACACACACACACATTAACATATACACACACACATACACATGAACACACACACACACACACACACACGTCAGAGAAAGCGTCTGCTTGGCATACCTGTAGCAATGTTGATGATGAGTGGCCTGATTCTCTCTCTCTCTCTCTCTCTCTCTCTCTCTCTCTCTCTCTCTCTCTCTCTCTCTCTCTCTCTCTCTCTCTCTCTCCTCTCTCTCCCCTCTCTCTCCATGTGGTGATATCAATGCACAGGAGATGCCCACCAGTCCTTTTTCTATAGACCATAAAACAATGCCTGGAATGACCTACACCTGATTCTTCATGAATGTCAAATGCTGAACACTATGCAACCTGTAGCCTGAAGAACATCATAGCCTGACATACAAACCTTGGTACTCACTTGACAGCTGAAGGGAGTTTTTCTCTGCAAAATCCTCTCCCCCTACTATTCTGACTCACTTCACTTTTAATTAAAAAAGTGCCCCCATCTCCTCTCCTTAAAATTAACTCTTTAAGTTCCCTTCCACTGCTTTTATATTTCCTTTCCACTACTTTCACAATAACTTCCTTTTCCCTACTCTTCGTACAATCTTCTTTCCCCATCTCTGAGTACAAGCTTTTTTCCCCCTACTCTTAACTTACAAGCTTCTTTTCCCCTACTGTTAGTACAAACGTCTTTCCCCTGCTCTTAGTACAAACTTACTTTCCACTACTCTCTGTACAAACTTACTTTCTCCCACTTTTCATTATTTCAGAAATGATATCAACACTGCATCGGCGGATTCTGACTTTCTTTCTTTTTTTAAAGAACTGCTTTAAACTTAATTGTTTTTTGTGAGGTTTTCTTTTTCGGCTGATAATTGCTCTAACATTTTTCAGAAGAATCAAAATCTGTTAACATGGTAACTGTAGTTTATGTCCTCTTCATTACAAACAGAAGTCGTAAAAGCAAATCTACAGTGGTAGGCTGAGGATTGTAAGGACATTCAGACACAGGGGTTGGGAAAGAGAAACAGACAGACAGACAAACAGAGAGCACTGTGGTGATGCACTTTCCCTGAAGGAGCAACTTGAATTTCACTGGGAGAAATCTGTTGTGTGAAGATGAAGTACAGTTCACTAATAACTCTGACAATACTGTCTGTTGTATGGAGGTGATACATTATAGGCCTAGTACAGTTCTCTAATAACTCTAACAATACTGTCTGTTGTATGGAGATACTACATAATAGTACAGTTCTCTAATAACTCTAACAATACTGTCTGTTGTATGGAGATGACAAATGATAGTACAGTTCTCTAATAACATCACTGTCTGAAGATGACACATGATAATGCAGTTCTGTAATAACTCTAACAACATTGTGCACAGATTAAGAATACCACTTTTTTTTCGATTATAAAGAAATTTACAAAGAAATCCCAAAGAAACTATGTCAAAGCTTTCAGACAGGCTGTTTAGAAAACCAGACACTGATTTTGAGCACTTTTCCTCTCACACAGTTAGCACAGTGCTTTACATTCATGGAATCACAGACATACAATGATCACAGACATACAATGAACACAGAATGTACTATCAA
>CM060326.1:517990-530490 GCA_030674155.1 Stramonita haemastoma | reverse complement strand
GGGGTTCAATGTTGTAACACATATCACTCAAAGGGGGGAACCAATCTCTCTCTTGCATGCTTGCGTGCGTAAACAAGCACACACATACATCTAAACACACAAACATACACACACATTAACACATACACACACACACACACACACACACACACACACACACACACACACAAACACACACACACACACTGTCAAAGCAGAACTTCTTTCCCACATTTTATTTACATCCAGCCAGCCACAATGGCCATAACAGGACTACAATTTGTTTTTTTAAAAAAGAAAAAAAAAGCAGAAATAAAAATCAAAATATTTAAAATTGTTATTTCTGTGTCACCTGTTTCGCAAGTTCATCAGATTGTTCATTGCCAGATATACCACAGTAGGCAGGGATCCATTGCAGCATTACACATTTGTTTTGTGTAAGGAGCTGTAGTTCCCTTTGGAGTTCTGTTTCTTTGTCTGTAGACAGAGCTTGTAGGACTGACAGGGCATCAGTGAAGAAAACTACTTGCTGAATTTCATCCATGGAGTGTCTGACCATGGTGGCAGCTTGTTTCAGGGTTTGGGTTCCTGCATGGTAGTTGGTGCAGTGTGTTCCTGTTATGATGTTTGCTGTTTCTCCTTCTCCAGATGGGTACTTGATCAGCACTCCTGCTCCTCCATTGAAAACAGCATCTGTAGCTAATCCGTCTGTGTAGACAGGAATTCATGCCTGTCTTGGAAAGAAGCCTTCTACCATGGCCAAGGTGAGTGCCATCTGACTGCTGTCACACTGAGTTCCATTATCATGGAGATAATGACTGTCCTGTTCTTCAGCTGCAGCTTACTTCTGCTCATCTGTGGGCTACTCCACTTTTCAGGCTTTTCCCCATGTTGCACACGCCTTCCTGCACTATACTCTTTCTTCCTCAGCCAACGTAACGCATGTTGCGGTGCAGAAAGAAAGAATGAGCTTCTCTCTCCATAGCACACACTGTCATGTGCATAACATCTTTTTTTTAATCCTGTACTTAAACCGAAGTCACTGGCATTATTACTTAGAGAATATTCCTGCAGTCCGGAAACTACCCTGTTTTTCATTTTAACATGAATTCATGGCCAATAGCGATGTGAAAAACAAAATAACTTTCACAATTCAATTCAGTTCACTTCATTATCTCAGAGACAGAGAAATTCAAATCTTTGGCTTAGTCTGATCTGGTACACTTGCACGCCATGCGTGGTGTGTGGTGAAGTGGCTGCTGTGAACTAAAATGGACCGGCACACTGCCTGCAGATCAGGATTTCCAGTTTCTTTTGGACCGGCTTGATGCACCTGAATGTCTTCATCCAGCTAGTGACAAGGGAAACACTGAACACCACACGCATTTTTTATCTTCTGCTACTGCTGTTGAAAATGGCACAATAGCATCAGCCTTCTGGACATGTTTCACTCTCTCTCTCTCCTCTCTCTCTCTCCTCTCTCTCTCTCTCTCTCTCTCTCTCTCTCTCTCTCTCACACACACACACACACACACACACACACACACACACACACACACTCAACTCACTCACTCACTCACTCACTCACTCACTCACTCACTCACTCACACTCACACACACACACACACACACAACATGAATGTGTACTCTCACACACATACACACGCACGCACACATCTATGCACACACACACCACACACAACATAAATGTGTACTCTCACACACATACACACGCATGCACACGTCTATGCACACACACACACGCACGCACGCGCGCGCGCCACACACACACACACACACACACACACACACACACACACACACACACACACACCCTTGACATCAGTACAAACAGTCCTCATAACATCCTTTTAAAAAAAAAAAAAAGGGGGGGGGGGGGCTGTAATGACATTTCCTTGATGACTGCTATGTCAGCATCACCAGCATGAGGGAGAAGCTATCAGACTGTCAGTTCCTGCATTGTGTTGGCATCCAGCCAGCCACTGGGGCTATACCAGGACTCTACAGTCACCAAGTTCTGGCAACACACCACTATCACAAAAGAAAGAAGAAGGCAGGAGATGGAAATTGAAGCAATCTCCACCACTATGACACTTTTAAATCCAACCTCAAGACACACTTATTTCAAACCTAAGATTTTTGCCTTCTGTTTCCATCTCCTATCTGTCCCTGTCTCCAACATCTGAAATCCCTTTTACCCTGCCAAAGTGTAAAACCTTTATGAGTGTGTGCATGTGTGAGTGTGAGTGTGTGTGTGTGTGTGTGTGTGTGTGTGTGTGTGTGTGAGTGTGAGTGCATGCATGTGTGTGTGTGTGTGTGTGTGTGTGTGTGTGTGTGTGTGTGTGTGTGTGTGTATGTGTGTGTGCGTGCATGCGTGTGTGTGTGTATGTGTGTGTGTGTTTGTGTGTGTGCATTCGAATTTGCATGTGTGAGTGTGTGTGTGTGTGTGTGTGTGTGTGTGTGTGTGTGTGTGTGTGTGTGTGTGTGTGTGTGTGTGTGTGTGTGCGCGCATTTGAATTTGCTATTTTCTAAAAGTAGTCACTGTTGTTGATCGTTTGTGTGTTGTATCGGTCAAATGCAAGCGCTTTGATTTGTTTTTGCAAGATATAGCACTATATAAATTCCATGTATTATTATTATTATTATTATTATTATTATTATTATTATTACTATTATTAACTGCAGCCTGACAGCTTGGTTCATGATGGTGTTGCAGGGTTGTATTCCTCTTCATATATCTGCCCCCCTCCCCTTCCCCCCGCCTTGTTTTTGTTTCTGACAGCAATGGAAGACACAGTAGGGAGTGTCTCCTGGTATGCAGTATTGGGAACTCTAAAATCTCATGACAACTTTCTAAAATCTCCAGTGGGAAACCACTAAAAGATGTCAGTTCAAACAGATGTCTTTGAAGCGCTTTGATTTGTGTACTCTACAAGATTCAGCGCTATATAAATCCCATATATCATTATTTTTATTATTATTATTATTATTATTATTATTATTATTGTTATTGTTATAATTATCTATCAACAAGTACAGATACAGGGAGTTTTTGCTGGCATGCCATATTGGGAACACTAAAATCTCATGAAGCGAACTTTCCCAAACTCTGCAGTGGGAAACCTGTGGTCTGCCTTCATACAGTGACTGCAGGCCGTTGTGATTCAAACATGATGCCAGCAGTGAGAACAGGAAAAAAGGTGACCATGTTACATGGGGTAATTGAGTGATATGCTGGTGCATGTAGCCTACTCTGTCTCTTCCTGTTTCTTCTGTCCTTCAACTGCTCTGGAGAGGATTCAGTTCACTGCTTGGGTTGACTGCATTTGCTTCTGTCGTTAGGGGCTGGTAGCCAGGTGCCTGTGCTGTGCTCTGTTTCACCCTGTCTGTTGTTCAGTCTGTTTTCTGTGATTGGTGTTCTATTCTCTTGTCTGGTATATGGCGTTATTCTCCTGCTGTGCACATGAAAAAGCTCATACTTTGTTTGTCTTCTTTCACTTCCCTTCCTGTTAAAAACATGTGACTTGATCACTTCTTTTAGTAAACACTAATAATAATCACAGAAATACCGTGAAAGAAAACTCGCCAAATGTTTGATATTTTTCTGTTCCTTAGTTCTCTCACACAAATCACCACTGTCCGTGTGATCTGCTTCAACATTACGATCATCCACATCATGTTTCAACTGATCTCAGTCTCCACCAAGCCCATGCGCCAAGGACCGCTTCTCGCCCCCCACTCGGCGACGTGACCTAATTAAGTGACCGAATTAAGCGACTTGACCTAATTAACTGACCCCATTAAGCACCGTGACCTAATTAACTTGACCTTTGACCTTGACCTAATTACCAATGACCTTGACCTAATTACCTTCGGCCTTGACCTAATTACCTTTGACCTTGATACCTTGCACCTTGTACCGCACCAGTTACCTGAACAATCAGGTAACTGATTCATCAGGTCCCAGACAACTTTGACCGACTTGGGTACCACTTTGACCTATAGGTACCACTTTGACCTACTTCGGTACAACTAACGTCAGTAGTTGTACCGATATATACATATGACGTCATCGATATATGATCATGATCTCACGTCAGCACTTAATTAGGTCACAAATCTAAAAATAGCAAACAGTTCACCCGTCAGCACTAAAAATAGATTGTGACGTCACGCGTCAGCACTAAAAATAGATTGTGACGTTACACGGACGAGTCCATTTCAACCAATCAGAACCCGTGAACACAACTCACTACAACAACACTATAAATAAGACGAACTTTAGGCGGGAAACTACACTCTTCTCCTACGCTTTTACGGTGAACGTTTTACAGACGTGTCTTACTGTGAACTGTGAAAAAAAAAAAAACTCACTGGATTTATGTGCACTGAACACAGCAGCCCTGGGATAACTGGAACTACGAATAAGGTAAAGAAACTGTACAATGTCCGCTGGAGCGAATGCAGGGGGAGGGGGACAAACGACGAACTCACAATATATATCTGGTAATTTACTAGAACATAGCAATGTCGGAGAAAACAAACCGTTTCACTCCTCGACAAAGTCAGCGTACTTCCAAAGAACGTGGCAATGGCACGTACAAAGTTACAGTACAGCGCCCCATTACGTACCGGACAAACAACAAGTACAAGACGGGTTTCAAGCGGTACCTTACACGAACCCGAGAGCGAGTATACATGCATCCGAATGGTACAAAATGGCGAACAGCGCAAGTGCCTACAAACATGTCGGAATGGGATTCACGATAGAAAAAATACAACTCATGGAAGAACGAATACAACATACGGCGGGAACGACAACCATAAGTAGCACACAAGCACATAACGCAACGTTAATGGCGCTGAAAGATAACAAAACACGCTGGGGAATGGCGATGGTAAACAACCAAGGAAAACGACAGTGGACAGTCAGTAAAGACTATACGACGCAATGGGCGGACGACCAAGACTCAAGTTCACTACCACTATGCCACTTACAACTACCGAACAACTTCGCAAAAAGACACAAAGGGAATCCCACACACATACCCTTTGCGTTAGACGCGCAAGACGCCGTACAATGGCTGGACAGTGAAGATTTAACGTTCGGAATAGGAGAAGGATACTCTACATCATGGACGAACCCGAACCAAGGACGATGGCACGCATTGTCCAAATATCCCGACAAAACAGACGTCACGAAAAACAAACACCCGAACGAACCGAAGATAACGAGCTTATATAATATGTCCTCTATATGCCCATACGGAGTAGAATATAACATAAACACAGAACTAAATCAAGATTGCCCCAACATGCCACCCTTTGTAGCATTACGACTACTACCATTGCACGGAAAAGAACATCCCATAGAACTCACTGCATGCATATGGGTGAAATGCTGGAGTAAATATGAATTCAAATACCCGGGAATGGAATTTGTAACACCAATGGTTCCATACCAGATAATGCCAACTACTTTATTAGATAAATACCCGGCAGACATACTACGCACAGGAGCCTACTTTGATTGGCTTAACCCATCTCACCTTTATGAACCAGGTACGCGTATGCAGTACTTAGACAGGAACCCTGAAGGACCAGAACCAACAGGAAGCAAACGCAAGAAACCGCCAGAACCTGACGAACAAGCATGACAGCACAATTCCCACTAGGACTACAGGTCCACCACTGCGAACTAGCAGTAACACGAAATACTTACCAACCACACGGAACAATGCATTACTACTCAGTAGCCTGGAGAAACCAACCAGGAACAAACCACGACGATGACATATGGAAAATACAAGAAATACAATTTAACAGAATAAAATTACCGACTCCAGAAGTATCGCACTTCACACCACCATCAGCAAGATACTACTACTTACACGACCCGACGGGAACGGGAATACTAGCCGGAGACGACAGACAATTACTACTGAGACCGAACTTAGGAACGCCACCAGCACAGCACATATGCTTCATGTCAGTGACGCACAAACACGTATACCTACCAGACGCAGTAATGAACTTACAACCAGACACAAGACCGTATACAATACTCAACTTATCAGAAGAAAACCCACCGCAAACAACAATGCACTACGTCGGACACTCGACTATAACTAACGCAATGACAGTGGACGTATCACTTGACAGAGAACGGACCTACTTCGACGAAATATGGACAGTAGGACTCCCCCTGGAAGCGGGTAAACCAAGAAATGTACCCAAAACAGAGACATTCACATTGCACTTACAGATGTACTCATGGTCAACATCACCTCTCATGAAATTAGCAGACATATCAAAATTCCAACCATTCGAAGGATACACGCCAATAATCGGAGGTATCAAGAAGAAGGTACTGACCAAACCACTAACAGATGCTATCAAACAAGTCAAGCAGAAAATAGCCATGTTCGCCGCGTGGCAAACAGCATACACAGTGAAGGTGAACGGGAATGAACGGGACATAGGAGGACTCAACACCGACCTAAATACGGTGAAAGCTTGGCAACGAAAATACCAACCAAGACTAGATGAAGATCACCCCGACATACGAGAGCTGACCGCGAAGATCCAAACACTCGAGTCGGAAATCAGAACGCACACGGGAGCGAACTTCCCACAAAACATAGAAGAACTCAAACAGTTAGTAAACGCAATGATAGACATAAAAAAGACACCGACGGATCAGAAAATAGAACAAAAACTAACGACAATGGAAACAACAACAAAGGCAATCACAAAAACAGTACAGGTACTCCAAGCGGCAATTAGTGCGGCTGGAGGAGACCTTAGTGGCTTACCCCACTTAATCGACGCAGGAGAATACATACTAGACACAGCTATAAGATTTTATAACTGGTTGACGGACTCTTACGAGACAATCGATCCTTACAAATATCCTGGTAATGTAGGATGGACAACGGTCAAGCCTGGGATACCCTCTGGGACACCGGCAGCCCACAGAAGCCGCCGCAGGAGAAGCGCAAACGTGATCAACCGACGACCACCGGCGGGGCGCCCATATACTGGCATCATGCAATCATCAGGCCAGCCTCGCCCAGCGGCCCGAAGACCTCCACCCAGCTAGGGAAGACGCTCAGCCCTACATACCTCACGCCGCAGGAGAACATCCCGGACGGCAAGGGAGGAGTCAAACGTGCCAAGGACGGTAGAGCTTTCACACGTTATTTAGATGACCCCACAATGTATGACAAAACACTAACTACAAAATGGAGTACGAGACAAAATATATACAGCACGCTCCCGCAGGACATAAAGAAGCTGAACAATGCGATAAAACACATGTCTAACGATGAGACCACGCATATGATGTTAGTGTACCACACACCTCAAAAACACCACTACACGCCAGACAATGTGGATGAATGTGTCCAGGGACCGATTCCACACTTGCACATGGTGTACGGAACAGCAGCAGTGACGAAGCTGAGCCACATCCCGACGTACCGGTCCATGGCCAGAGCAGCGAAGCAAGCGAACTTTGTAACTTATACTAAGAAATGTACATATTTGCCAGGACTGGTTAGCTACATGAAGAAGGAGGGATACACTATGATGGGGACGAATAGCACGATTATCGGGAAAGAATACCGACACGCACTACCAGGAGGACAGATAAAGGGACTGGAGAAAGACACGCCAGATGTAGCCTCTGAGGCTACACCCCACGGGGTGGGCGGATTCGAAGTAGTCGATTTTTCATGCACAAACGCAGGTCCATCTATTGACCCGTTTGAAAAAAAGACAGACACCACCGATGGTATGCAGGAAGACCAAGAAGACATACAAGAGGTCTACGACCCCTTCGCAGAAGCACCAGTCAGAAGTAACATACAGGGGAAAAGAACACTGACAATGACGGGAGAACCCCCAAACACGCACAGAGACGGACCAAGGCCAAAAAAGCCAAAACTGTTGACAAAAATAGAGGCCATACCTGTAGCAGAAAGACTGATAGAACTAGCGGACGCACAAAATGACAAGCATATCATCAGATATGTTATGACACACACAGAAGAGACAGACGCCCTCATAAATAGACCAGACTTACCATCAGGAACAGTGCTAGGACAGTTCCAGCACATTTACCACGCGGGTTACTGGAAGGAAATCTCAGGAAAAATATATGCAATGAGGGCGGAACAGCCGTGCCAATACCCGACAGTACTGGACTGGCTTGACGGACAGACACCGATACCGGAAATAGACGGGAGAAAACTAGCAACCCCGAAAGAATCGGCAATCAACTGGTGGCGCTGGTGCCACCAGATGGGATTAGAACCAAAGAGAACTACATGCATGATATTAGATCTAATGCACAAGAATGACCCACGAAGAAACTGTGTGGTCTTCGAAGGCCCAACAACAGCAGGCAAATCATATTGGACAAGCGAACCATACAAAGCCTTGTACGACCTCAACAAACACGTTGGCTTCACCACGAATTCCGAACAGTTCGGATTCATGGATGTGCCAACAAACTCATCATACTTGTGGATGAGAACAACATCAGCCCCACAAACGTAAGCACATACAAAAGCATAATGCGCGGAAATCTGACGCAGGTAGAAGTGAAGAACAAGGCGCCCATAAACATTGATAAAACCTTCATGCTCATGAACAGTAATAGGCCCTTGACTTTCGGATTATCAGGGCCTGAAGCCGCGGCGGTCAAAGAGCGGGTGCACCACTTTATGCTGCAACCCGAAGATCTAAAAAGCACAAGAGAAATGCTGAAGGGGGCGAACCACCCAAACCCCAAGATGTGGAGCTGGCTAGACAGCTGGATATATGATGAAGAAGACTTCAACATATGCCGAGCCACAAACTGGGCAGAGGACCCCGCACTGTACGACTTCTGTACAGACCTCCTCGAGCATGAGATGCTCCTCGAATGGAGCATGCTCAACAACCAAGAATACTGGACTGCCGAGGCTCAGGGGGAAGACAGAACACAAAACACACCCGCAGACCTGCAGGGATCGAACTAGAAGACCTGATCAGTCCCTTCCAAAATCCATACAAACCAGAAACTGCAGACATATCCGATGACGACATCATCATACCGGATAGCCCGACAAACCTAGACTGACTGGAAGGATGTACAACACATGATGTATCATGGGTAGAACTTCTAGATGAAAAGATGAAGTACAAGCCTTATGTGTTTGAAGAAGCCAGAGACATGTACATAGAAAAATACAAATATGATTCACATGACATGTTAGATACGCAAATAATGCAAGAGTTTGATTATTTCTGTACATACGATATGCATAGATGTTTTGGCACTTTTTTTGATGATGATCACCTTGATATTTATTATATTAGAGCGGTAATCGATGGCTATATTATTGCAGATAGCCGGCCAGTCCACACACTTGGACAAAACGGAATTCGAATGTTGAAAAATGGAATGAACATTACTTTCAAGTTGAAATAAAAGGGGTTAGTCCCCCAAAGGTGTGACCTACTGTCTGTCATGACATTGAAACATGTCAGCAGCGGGTGACACTCTTTGGGTGCAACCACCACTGCTACGAGTACCCATCGACCAACCAAGACGACGGACCTGATGACTCGGTGTTATACACCGCCCTGGTACAAGGTCAAAGGTACGAGACAACAGAAAACAAAATCTGTTGGGCGGACTGGGGATTGGGCGCTTCAAGGAAACAAAAAACGGAAAAGAAAGCGTACTGTACGGGGGTCGGTAGTTATACCCCCTTATTTAAAAAAATAACTAGGTCACTAGGTCATGACCTTGACATTGTGCGCAATTGCACGTTGTGCATGCGCACTTGTCAAGGTCATGACCTAGTGACCTAGTTATTTTTTTAAATAAGGGGGTGACATAAGCAGAAGCCTGATAATTATAACCATCCATGAAATTATGTCAGCAGCAGAAAACCTGATTATGTGATAATTATAACCATCCATGAAATCATGTCAGCAGCAGAAAACCTGGTAATTATAACCATCCATGAAATTATGTCAGCAGCAGAGAGCCAGGAAATTATAACCATCCATGAAATTATGTCAACAGAAGAAGCCTGATAATTAGAACCATCCATGAAATTATGTCAACAGAAGAAGCCTGATAATTAGAACCATCCATGAAATTATGTCAGCAGCAGAAAACCTGATAATTATAACCATCCATAAAATTAAGTCAGCAGAAGAAGCCTGATAATTATAACCATCCATAAAATTATGTCAGCAGAAGATGCCTGATAATTATAACCATCCATGAAATTATGTCAGCAGCAGAGAGCCAGATAATTAGAACCATCCATAAAATTATGACAGCAGCAGAAAGCCAGATAATTATAATGATACATATGATTATGTCAGCAGCAGAAAACCAGATAATTAGAGCCATCCTTATGTCAGCAGCAGAAATCCTGATAATTATAACGATCCTTATTAAATTTATGTCAGCAGCAGAAAGCCAGATATTTACAAGGATCCTTATTAAATTTATGTCAGCAGCAGAAAGCCAGATAATTAAAAACCATTCTTATTAAATTTATGTCAGCAGCACTGGGATCAAGCACTGACACAGGTCTCTGCAATACCTCAACAAACTCAACAACTTGTGGCCAGCACTGCCTGCCTTTTCCTTGTCCATTCAGCCCCTGCTGTCTGCAACACTGTGTCTGTCTGTCGCAGGATCTGCTTCATTCTTCTCTTTCTTCTGTCTGCAACACTGTGTCTGTCTGTCGCAGGATCTGCTTCATTCTTCTCTTTCTTCTGTCTGCAACATTGTGTCCGTCTCAGGATCTGTTTCATTCTTCTCTTTCTTCTGTCTGCAACACTGTGTCTGTCTCAGGATCTGTTTCATTCTTCTCTTTCTTCTGTCTGCAACACTGTGTCTGTCTCAGGATCTCCTTCATTCTTCTCTTTCTTCTGTCTGCAACACTGTGTCTGTCTCAGGATCTCCTTCATTCTTCTCTTTCTTCTGTCTGCAACACTGTGTCTGTCTCAGGATCTGCTTCATTCTTCTCTTTCTTCTGTCTGCAACACTGTGTCTGTCTCAGGATCTCCTTCATTCTTCTCTTTCTTCTGTCAAGGGCAGACTGAAGACTCCTCTGTTCATCATTTTTCATCAAGTTTCTTAACCTCACCAGTAGACTTTTCACTGTCTGTGAATCCTGTCAAAGTCAAAACTGTATTTCCAGATGGTACACTGTAAGCGATAAATTTGCCTTTTTTCATCAAGCCATCTATCTAGTAACCCCCCCTCCCCCCCCCCCCAAAAAAAAAAAAGTCTTGTTGAAAAAAAAAAACACTAACAAAAATGAAGCAGCAAGCAAACAAGCAGAGTATAACCAAGAAAACCTCACCCAAATATATTTAGCTACAACATTGTCACTGTGTGTATGTGTATATTTTTATGTCTGTGAAATTCTGTGTATGAATGTATTCTATTAATGCAAATTACATATGTTACAGTTGATTTTGTTTGAAATCTTCCATGCCCCAAGAGGGGTCAAAGGCGAATTAAATCTTGAATCTTGAATGTTGAATCTTGTGTGGGGTGGGGGTGAGGGTGGGCAGCAGGAGGGGGGGGGTATGTAGTGTGGGGTGGTGGTGGGAAGCATTAGGGGGGGGGGGGTTGATGGGAAGCAGGGGGGAAGTGATGGGGGGGGGGAATGAAGGGGGTGGGGTGGGAAGCAGGGGGTGGGGAGTATAAAGCCTTTTCAGCTACTGCTGTAAAGAAGAAGTATTAACCTTGTTCTTAGCGACCAACTATATAACACTTTCGCTCATATAAGACGGATAAGGCTTGCTTCTCTCAGACAGAAAATGGTGTCTGGTGGAACATCACAAAAAGGATCTTTTCGGGACTCTGCAGTAAAATGCTTGTGCCTAATATCCTGAACATCCCGACACTCCAGAAGCAGATGCTTGATGGTTACCCACACATCACATGTTACATGCTATGGGTTCCCTTGCCTTTCAACAAATGAATGCAAGTGATATGAGAATGACCCGAGTGTATCCTGGTGAGCACTGTTGCTTCCCTTCGGGTTTTTGAGAAGAGCTGACAATATCACCTACAGGGGTTCAATGTTGTAACACATATCACTCAAAGGGGGGAACCAATCTCTCTCTTGCATGCTTGCGTGCGTAAACAAGCACACACATACATCTAAACACACAAACATACACACACATTAACACACACACACACACACACACACACACACACACACACACACACACACACAAACACACACACACACACTGTCAAAGCAGAACTTCTTTCCCACATTTTATTTACATCCAGCCAGCCACAATGGCCATAACAGGACTACAATTTGTTTTTTTTAAAAAGAAAAAAAAAGCAGAAATAAAAATCAAAATATTTAAAATTGTTATTTCTGTGTCACCTGTTTCGCAAGTTCATCAGATTGTTCATTGCCAGATATACCACAGTAGGCAGGGATCCATTGCAGCAT
>CM060326.1:505490-510490 GCA_030674155.1 Stramonita haemastoma | reverse complement strand
CACACACACACACACACACACACACACACACACACACACACACAGAACAATGTCCAGTTTCAGTTTTCAGTATTTTCCAGGAGATGCCCCATGTGCAGAACATTCCACACACTCCACACCTTGAAGTGATCTAATTTTGGTTACAGGTAAATACTCCTTGGAGAAAGAACACAGGGGTGGGTATATCAAGGCAAGGATTGTTTGCTGCAAACGCACAACTCTTGCTTTTCAAACCGCAGCGGTCTATGAAGGATGCAACACTGTAAAGTAATCACAGATTTCTCGCACTGACAGTAGTACAAATCTCTATTTCTCGGAGCTAAATCATAAACATTGCTGTCATTACTTTACATAAAAAATGTGGCTGTCAGCATTTATCAAGAAAATGACATTGACAAAGAAGGAGGTGAGGTGCAGGTGAGGTCACATTGATCACTGACCGGCAGTGCATGCTGGGCACATTACCTCTTTCTGTCACCTAGGTCAGCAGTGCTGACATCATCTCTTTCTGTCACCTAGGTCAGCAGTGCTATCATCTCTTTCTGTCACCTAGGTCAGCAGTGCTAACAAGGCACATCATCTTTCTGTCACCTAGGTCAGCAGTGCTAACAAGGCACACCATCTCTTTCTGTCACCTAGGTCAGCAGTGCTGACAAGGCACACCATCTCTTTCTGTCACCTAGGTCAGCAGTGCTAACAAGGCACACCATCTCTTTCTGTCACCTAGGTCAGCAGTGCTGACAAGGCACACCATCTCTTTCTGTCACCTAGGTCAGCAGTGCTGACACCATCTCTTTCTGTCACCTAGGTCAGCAGTGCATGCTGGGCACATCACCTTTCTGTCACCTAGGTCAGCAGTGCATGCTGGGCACATCACCTTTCTGTCACCTAGGTCAGCAATGCATGCTGGGCACATCACCTTTCTGTCACCTAGGTCAGCAGTGCATGCTGGGCACATCACCTTTCTGTCACCTAGGTCAGCCATGCCTACTCTTGCCTCCTGGACCCCATCCTTGGAATCAGATGCTGTGGATTTCACCACCTTAGCTGAACAGACTCTGAACTGCAGATAGAAGCTACTGAAGGTCATGAATTCTACGATTCAGCTGCAGACCGCCTTTCTTCACTGCATCCTGTTGTTTTACTGGGATGACATCCATGCTGTCAACTCCTTACTGACTTGCCTCTCTAGCAATAGTCACAACTTGACTGCATTTCAGAACCAACCAAACCCAGCTATATCATAATTTAGAGAGAAACACTTAACTCAGTGAAAAAAGAGAAAATAATGTTCAGTGCCATCACTCATGAACAGACCTGCTTTCCTTCCTTCCTGTAACACCCTGCTACATTATTAAAGTTATACCCCGCTATGACCTGCAACACCCTGCTATATTACTACAGTTATACCCTGCTATATTATTAAAGTTATACCCTGCTAACCAACTCTGTAACAACCTGCTACATTAAACTTTTAGTTATACCCTGTTAACCAACTCTGTGACACCCTGCTATCTGACCCCATGAGCACCCTGCTAAAAAACCCTGTTCTTTTAGTATAAAAAAAACCCAGACAAAATCACAACACAACAACAACAACAAACAGAGAAAAAGAAAGCCAAGTTAAAGCAGAGCCAAGTGGAAACAAACTAGAATCCTACCCCTCTTCAGCTTCACCGAATTCAAAACAAACAAAATAAAGTGCCCACTCTACATGTTAATGAAAACAAGCTCAAACAGACAGCTACGTGTTAATGAAAACAAGCTCAAACAGACAGACAGATAATCTTCACTCTTCAAATGCCCAGCTTTCTAAATTCACTGTATCTACCACAATCAGAACACAGAACAAAGAGACAATGAATGAACCAATGAAGGAATTTAGGAAAATTATTGCTTATAAGCTATGCAGCCCAGTTAGCAAGCCATGCAATCTACAACATAACACAACATGTTAGTATAATTTTGGTAACCATGTCAATGTCTTTTTAAAAAAAAATTCCAATTCCAGACAAGTGTCACTAAATAAAAGCATGTACTCTCCCTTGGCCGGGTGACGCTGTCATAGCCCCATGAACCAAGCCATATACAGCAGACAGAAAGAGACAGAGTCAGACAGACAGACAGACAGACAGAAACGGGATAACCCAGTGGTCAGAACATTGCGCTGGCAATTTGACTTCCCGTTGCAGGGGATTTTTCCCCTTGAGTTAACATCAGTGCTAACTCCACTCTCCCCAAAAGTCATTCGGATGAGACTGTAAACGGAGGCCAGGGGTCGAATGCATGCAGAACATATTGCGCACACGTTAAGTCCTGTTCCGCTTTTTGTAAGAGTAGGCCATTGTGTGCCGGTGGGAACAGATGACAATATTTATACAACTGCATACACACGGGGACTGGATGAAAAAAAAGCACATGAGTGCTTATCCCATTATCCTCGATATAAAAGATTTTTTTTTAAAGACAAAAAAGAAAAGAGACAGACAGACAGACAGACAGATAGAAGGGGGAGAGGGGGAAGAGAGAAAGAGAGGGGAGAGGGGGAAGAGAGACAGAGACACAGAGAGACAGACAGACAGAGACACAGAGAGACAGACAGACAGAGACAGACAGAAAAGAGAGAGAGAGAGAGAGAGAGAGAGAGAGAGAGAGAGAGAGGAGAGAGAGAGAGAGAGAGAGAGACAGACAGACAGACAGACAGACAGACAGACAGACAGACAGACAGAGACAGAGACAGACAGACAGACAGACAGACAGAGAAAGAGACAGAGACAGAGAGACAGAAAGAGACAGACAGACAGACAGACAGACAGACAGAGAGACAGCCAGCCAGCCAGCCAGCCAGCCAGCCAGAAACAGAGAGAGAGAGAGAGACAGACAGACAGACAGACAGACAGAGACAGACAGAGACAGAGACAGACAGAGACACAGAGAGGGAGGGGGAGAGAGGGAGGGAGAGAGAGAGAGAGAGAGGGGGGGGGGGCAGACAGACAGACAGACACTGAGACAGAGACACAGAGAGAAACAGAAACTGAGAAAACTGCAATTCATGTAGTCAAGTGGAGTCTTTACAACATCACCACCTCTACACTACTTTTAAGAGCTGTCTATAAATTATCTTCCACATAATTATGTATAAAAGAACAAAATAAAATAAACAAAATGAAAATAGATAATCTAATCAGTAAACAATGTATCCTCACTATGAAAAAAGAAGTGTTAAAACCTGATGTTTAAACAATTAATGTTAGAGTACAAGGAATGTTCAAAAATCTATCACATTTAAACAAACAATGCCTTCTATCAATCTGCTTTTGTTTAAAAAATAAAGTGGTTTCCCAAACTTGTGTCTGACAAAATAGATGCAACCAGCAGTACATGAGGGAAACCCTGCCCAAAATGCCTTGTGGCTCCTGGTACAAACTAGTTCCTACTGTGTTCTCCCAATCATTAACTGCTCATTTCTGAATCCTACCTACCTACCCCCCCCCCTCCCCCCCCCATTAAAATTTTTTTCATAGCTTTTATACAAAAGGAAACATCCACATAATATCTGCTTTTATTTTTTAAGTGTTTCTAACATGTATCATCTTACTGTTTCTTTTGCTTTTTCTATAGATTTAAAGAACACAGTGTGACCACAATATACGGTACCCTACTGCGATTTTTGCTATGATATTTGCATTGTGAAAGCATTTACTGATTTGGTATGACCACAATATCCTATGATTTTGGTTGTGAATGTTTGCGTTACAAAAATATTCAGTAAAACTCATGTCCTCCTTGTCAAAATCCAGTGTACTTTTAAAAACACTGAGACCTGCATCAGAGATGTTCAGACCTGGATGACTGTTGATAAGTGAAAACTCAATGATGATCAAACTGAAGCTCTTCTGATTCAGTCAAACATGGTACATATCCACAAATTACAAATAACTTCTGTTCAGATTGGAATTTTAAACATATTATTTGCACATTTTTTATTTCCAATAACTGGTCTCTGGGGATAGGGTGTCACATATTTTGCACTCTAGTTAAAGTTAAAGTCTGTCCCGAGCCATAAGGCTCATCAGGCCGGTGCTTATCCCGGTTTCTGTGGCGTTAAGCGACTGAGAGTCATAGACTCCCCCCTGGATAGGACGCCAGTCTATCGCAGGGTTAACCCCCAACACAAGGTTGGTACCCCTTTTACACCTGGGTGGGGTGAGAAAATAGCCGTAAAGTGCCTTTTCCAAGGGCACAACGCCATAGCGGAATAGCTGGGATCGAACCCGCAACCTTTAGATTACGAGTACAACGCCCTAACCACTAGGCCACAGCGGCGGCATTTTGCACTCTACCTATACAGAAATTTACTTTAACAGTTCATTCACAAATATCTGACAACTGAATCAGCCAAAACCCTTGCTTGTACTTTTGTTTTGTCAAAGCTTGACTACTGTCATATTTTTCTTCTTGTTAACTGTTCACAGTGTATATCCTATCCAACAGGGAAAAGTTGAATGTTCTGCTGCCAGAGTTGTTCTCAGAGCAAAGAGACTCTACACTTTCAGCCACTCAAAGACAGCTACATGATGGCTGAGCTCTTCCACAGGTTCTTCCCTGCCTATAATAATGCAGCACTAACTTCTCACTGTCTGCATTCCCTGTAGAAATCTCCCTCCTCCTGACTCCCATCTTCTATCAGTTCCAAGAGTCAGAACACAACTTTAGGTTCTCCTGCAGTGCACCTCAAGTCTGGAACTCTCTCCCTTCCAAAACACCCCATATAGAATCTCTCTCCACTTTGAAAAGGGCACTTAAAAATATAAATCTTTTTCATCAGCACAACTGACATCTTCCACTGCTTTTATCACTTCACTTTTCTTTTCTCTCACCCTGTAACTTTGACAGCTCTTCTGTGAAACTTTCTTTTTTTAATTAAAAGTTTGGTTTTTTTTTAGTATCCATACAGTTCCAATATCATAGTTAATATTGTCATGATTATATGTTGATTT
>CM060326.1:490382-502890 GCA_030674155.1 Stramonita haemastoma | reverse complement strand
TTCCTAGCTTTAGTTGTGAATTTCTGTATGGAATTTTGCTTCGTTATTTTTTTTCTTTATTACTTGTTGGTTTTAAAGGGTGAAATGCAATTTCGGCTGTAGTGGGACATTCATTATGATTTTTTTGGGCTGTGTGGTGACATTTTTTTGACTTTTTGGCTTAGTGGTGACTTTTTTTTTCTATTTTTTTGGGGTGTGTGGTGACTTCGTTCTGATTTTTTGGTTTTTGTGGTGAATTTGTTCTGATTTTTTTTTGCTGTGGTGGTGACTTTCCTTTACAGGGTTTGGTTGTATAGGGTTTTTTTTGACTTAAGTGGTGTTTTTTTTTGACATTTTGGTTTTTATTGAAAAAAAATCATATTTTGTTTTGCTCTTGTTTTGTTTAGTCAGGGGTAGGGGGGGGGTAGGGGGAGGGTTTTTCATACTCCATGTTTGCACTCTTTTTGGGGTTTGGGGTGCGGTGGTGTATATGTGTTGTTGCGCAATGTGGCTTGCATGTGTGAGGTTTGGTCACCATGACAGCAAACCAGTGAACAAAAAAATTGTTCTGTTTTAATTGATTTCCTATAGGCTGGTCTTGTTTAATTTTAATTTGCTGTCAGTTATTGCTATGGTCTGAAGTGCATTCCATGTTGTAAAAGAAAAAGTTTTTCAGTTTTTTTAGGACGATATGGGGGTTTGTGGGGTGTGCGTGTGCTTTGGGTTTTTTGGGGGTGTTTAAAGCATGTGCTGTGGGAAAATGTTAAAGCTTCGGGGGTTTTAGTAATAGATTTTATCAATGCAGACTTAGCTCTAAATTCTGCACCACTCTAAAGTTGTAGGATAGGGGTATTAGAGAAAAAGGTTTTTTTGGAGTTAGTGATTTTTGGGTTAAAAGTTCAAGTTAAAATTCAAATACTTTATCATTCATAGACAGAAAAAATTCCAGGGGGTTAAAGCATTTAAAAAGTAAATATGTAAAATTATTACGGATATATATATATATATATATATATATATATATATTTATATATATATTTTTAATTATATTTATATATTTAAAACCCCCAACACCCAAAACACGGGTTTTGAACATCAGCACGCACCATCCAATATAAGAGCACCCACAATCGGAATTTACCTCAGCCGGGTATAAACTTGCCCAAGCAAAATCACAAACCTTGGGGCCCCCACCAGTACCCCATGCTCCACCATCAATGCTTATTCAATGTACCTTGGAAATAGAAATTTGATTGCTTGTCTTGACTTGACTCAACTGGCTCGCGCAGCAGGGCACCCACGCATTCCCTCACACACACACACACACCCCACACCGCCACAAAACCCACACACCCACACACACACACACACACACACAACACCCCACACACACACAACAACACACACACACGGGAAAAACCCTAGAACCATTGCCACATGTCCAAAAATTTTTTTAGGGCTTAAAAACCCAAATTGTATTTTATGGTAAGAAAAAATTCAAATTAAGTTAATACTCTATTTATTCAGTTTTTGACACAGGCTTGGAAAAAAAAAAGGAAAAAAAAAAAAGTGGGGGTATTTTTGTCTGGGGTGCATTTATAATACTTAAATTTTAAAAGTTTTTTTTAGGGTTAAATATTTTTTCATATGGTTGTGCACCAAAAAAAGTTTTGTTGATAAAAGTGACAGAAAGGAGCAGTGATTCTTGTCCCCGGGGCACTGGCATAAAAACTCTTTCTATGCTGACAAGTATTTTTTAAAAAAATTTTTTTCAGGTTTTGCATATAAACACAATACAAGTAGAATTTAAACCCAAAAAGTTCATCTTAAAACCTGTCTCACCCTTTTTTTAAAGCAAAAATGAAAAAGATTTGTTATTGTACATAAATTTTTGGGGCTCACTAAAGCAGTTACTAGATTTAAAGTCAACAACAACGAAAAAAAATTTTGGGTTTTTTTTAAAATAAAGAGGGAACAAAAAAACCCAAACCAAAAAATATTCCGCACTTATGCGGTCAAGTTTTTTAAAAAAAAATGACCTTTTTGGGAAATTGGGGTCATAAACAAAAAGACACCAAAAAAAAACTTAAAATTTTATTTTTAAAAAGAAAACAAAACCCCAGACACACAGGGGGTTTTCCCAATTTTTAAAACCCCTGAAACACGGGAAAAGGATGATGCTGACAAGTATAATTTAAGATTTAAAAAGGTAAAAAAAAAGGGGGCTTTTACTGTTTGGGGTTTTGCTTTTTTGGGGGAGCCGCTTGATTTTCAAAAAAGGGCCGTGTTTTGTAATGGTTTGACAATGTCCCCGGGGTTTTGCCCCTGTCCTGTGTTATAATTCCATTTAAAAACAGAGTGTTGAGTGTCATTCTTTTTTGTGCCATCCCCACCCCTACTGTAGTATTTCAAATTTTAAAACCATCCCCTTCCCCTTAAATTTTCCCAATTCATTCCATACTGTAGTACACCTTTTTCCCTCCCATTCCCCCTTCCCATCCCTTAATTTATTCAGAAAACCCCAATTTTTCCTTTCCAAAACGGGGGCCAATTCCCCTCCCATCCCAACCCTTCCTTTCCCCTAACCCTTCCTTTCCAAAAACTTTCCCCCCTTACTTTCCCTTTTAACATCCATACCTTTTAAAACCCTACCATTTTTAAAGATCCCATCCCCTTAAACCCTCTTTTTCTCCCTTAAAAATTTTTCCATACCATTCCTTACCATTAAAATACCATTCCCCTTCCTTTCCATAACCAAAAATTTCCTTAACATTCCATAAACCCTAAAATTTACCATACCATTTCCCTTCCATCCCATTTCCATTTCCATACCTTTCCATACCTACCCTTCCCTTTTTACATTTGCATCCCTTTCCCTTTTTATCTATCATACCAAAACCATACCATACCTTTTCCTTTCCTTCCCTTTCCAAACTTTCCTTTCCAATACCATTCCATTACCAAAAACCCTACCATAAAACCATACCATTCCCCTACCCTTCCATACACCATTCCATTTATATAGCATCCCCTCCTTTCCCTTTCCTTTTTCCATACCCCTTTCCTTTCCATTCAACCACCCCCCCACCCCCAAACCCCCAAACCCAACCGCACTGCACCAAAACCACAACCCTACGCACCACACCACACCCCCACCACACCACACCACAAAACCCCAACCACACCACCCACCCCCAACCCCAAACCCCACCACAGTACTTTAAAGAAATGGTTGTGCAGCGCAGTAAAGAAAAGTACCATTTAAATTTGGGGTACAGTTTTGTACCTTGGTTTTTCATGTTACCTTTGTACTTTACCATACAATAGAGCATGAAAATTTTTACTGTACTGTATTCTATGAAAATGGGACTGTACTATTTTGTACTGTATGGGGTTGTACTGTTTTCTGTGCTGTTCTGTGCTTTTTTACTGTTCTGTATTTTATGTGATTTTCTTACTGTGGTTTTGCCAAAACTGTTTCACCCTGTATGTCCAAAGTAACTGACATACTTTTTTACAGGGCTATTTGGTTTCTACCCTTTTGTTTGCCTTACTTTCATGCCAAGCCATGGTTTTCCCTTGGGCCAAAACTATATTTTTTTACCGTTTCCAAGCCCTGCCAAAGTACATGTGTGCCATGCCATTTTAAAGCAAAATATATGTGGGGCCCCGCCTTGCCTCTCTGAAGTTGTAAAAATGAACAGTTTAAGAATCTTTAAAAAAAGAAACCTTGGCCCGAGGGAAAACTCTTAAGGAAAAACTGGGCAATGGGGTGAAGTTAAAATTTTCTAGGGAAAAAAGATGAAAATTTCAAAGTGTAATGGTTTTTTATTTAAGGGTTATTTTTACTGGGCAAAAAAATAGATAAAAAAAGCAAAGTGTTTCTGTTAATATAAGCTTAAGTATGGCCCGAATTGATGAAAATGCAAAGTGTAGGGGTTTATATTGTGACGCTAACCCCATAATAAGTCGGAGTGCACCCGCGGCATTTTTAGTTTTGACATTTATCTTTTTGCAAAAAAAATGGCTATCCAATCCCAAAAAAAACAGATTGAAAATCGGCCCAATTCTGTGCAGAATTTTTTTAAAAATTTTAAAAGGGATAGATGCGGGACGTGACAAAATGAAAAAGAAAAAGAGCAATTTTAAATTTTCGTAAAAAGGGTTTGTTAGAATGGGGGGTTTGGGAAAAATTTTAAAAAAAACGTTTAAAAGCAAAAGGGAAATTTAAAAAACTTTTCCCTTAATATTTCATTATTGGAAGATAAAACGTTTAATATTTTAAATAATCAATTATAATCTAAAAATTTGGGAAAAAATTGGGGACCCCCCCCTCCCTTTAAGGGCCCTCCTAGCCCCAAAAATTTTGGGTAATTTTTTGGTAAGCGACTCATTTCATGGGGGAAAACCAAAATAACCCTAAGTAGGGTGAATGTTCGAGTGTGTTATTTTCCTTTGGGAAAAAATTTTTAGGTATGGGGGAAAGCAAAAATTTTACTTTCCTTTTTGTATTTTAAATAACAGATCAAAAGCCCGTGTATTTTCAAGCCCAAATTTTAAAAAAATAAAGAAACAAACACAAGCAGTTTTAAATCCCTGGTGAATGTATGAAGGAAAATTCTTTTATTGGGAATATATGGGTGCCGGGGTTTGGGGGAGACGGGTGTTTTTTTGTGTGAAAAATGTTATTTTTGGTGTATTTATTGATTGTGTATGTATTTTTTCTCTCGGTCTTCTGAAAACAGAGGAAAAGCCCAAATGAAATTAGTCTTGTTCATGTACATGAAATAAACATGCATATAATATAAAATTTCATTATTGTATATTTTAATTTACAAAAAGTGTGTTGAAAATGTTAAAAGGTTTTGTTTAGTTTGTCTCCTTTTTTTTCTTTAACTTTTTATGGCGGGGAAGGGGTTTTTAATTGTAACTGTTTTGTGTTGAGTTTGAAAAGGGTTGTTTGTTGATCATGAAATGTTTAGATATGTTTATTTGTATCCTTTAAGAAAAAATTTTGCAACCTTTTTCTTGAATGGGGGAAAGAAGTATGGGTTTTTTACAGCTTTTGAATGTTTATATTTGTGGTTGGGTGTGGGGTGTGTTTGTGTGTGTTTTCTTTCTGTTTTTTTGGGGGTGAAGTAACTAATGTGAATGTGGATTAAGAAAAAGTAAGACTTTTGAATAATTTGCTGGCTTTTATCTTTAAAAAAAAAAAAATTATTGAAAAAATTTTAGGAAATGGGTTATGGATGAATTCATTGAAGAATCTGGCTTTGATTAGATGTTGAATGAAAGGAAGAAAAAAAGGGTTTGTTTTTTATTGTGTGGGGAGTGGGGAGTGGGGGGGGAGAAATGGGAGATGAGAAAAGAGTAATGTGTGTGGTGTGTGTGTGTTTTGTGTGGTGTGTGTTGTTGTGTGGGTGGGTGTGGTGTTTTTTGTGTGTGTGTGTTTGGTGTTGTGTGTTTTGTGTGTGTGGGGGTGTTTTTTGTGTGTGTTTGGTGTGTTGGGGTGTGTGTGGGGGGGCCGGGGTTTGTTTAGGGTGGGGGGGTTGGGTGTGTGTGTGTGTGGGGGAGAGGGGAGGGTGGGATTAAATTTCCTCCTTTTGTGTGAGTGTGTGTGTGTGTTGTTGTGCGCGCGCGCTTGTTTGTTTAGGGGTGGGAGGGGGCTGGGGGGGTGTGGAGGGGGGGGGGGGGGGAGGGGAGATAAGAGGAGGTGATTAAATTCCCCCTTTTGTTTTTTGTTGTGTGTGATGTGTGCATGTGTGTGTGTGTGCCGCTTTGTTGGTGTGGAGGGGGGGGGGTGGGGGTGATGGAGGAGATGTAATTAAATTTCCTCTTTGTGTGTTTGTGTGTGTTTTTGGTACGGGGTGGGGGAGGTGGGGGGGGGGTGGGGGTAGGATGTGTTTAAATGCCTTTCAGTGTGTGTGGGTTGTTGGTTGTGTGTGTGTGTGTGTGTGTGTGTGTGTGTGTGTGTGTGTGTGTAATTTTGGCAACCTGGAAAAATCATGCCAAGTCAAACTGATATCAGTGACCAAAAGTGGTTAAGTCATTAAAGTTAACTGAAAACCTTAGGCAGTTTTTGCAGGCAAGTGCAGTTGGCTTGCATAAATTTTTGGAAGTTGCAAATCATGTTTTATATAGTCAGAGAGACTGGGATAGTGTTTTTTTGGGTACATATTTTTTATCAAGGTTTTTTTTGTTTTTGTTTTTTTGGAATGTGTGTAGTTATACCAAATGTGTTGAATAGAAAATAAGTGTGATATTCATGGAAATGTGAGCATATCGATGTATGTGAACCTTAGTCAAAGATTAATGATGAAAAGCATGTGAAATGATGGAAAAGAAATATGAAGTTTTTTTTGGTTTTGTTTTTTAGAAAGTTTGTGGATGTTGGCTTTTCTTCTTTGTGTGCTGTATTGGCTTCATAGTTTGATGAAAAGTGAAAAAGAACAATATTTTGGGGGTATTTTAGTTGTTAACTACTATTGTTTTCTGTTTTGCAAGTGTGTGGGTTTGTTTGTTTTTCAGAGAAGGAGGAGAGAAAGGAGTATGTGGGAAATGGATGAAATGAAAGATACCAGGTTGATATCTTAGATTGAAGAAAAATGGGGGTGTGCATGTTTAATTGAGGGTGGGGGGATAATGAGGTGAGAGTTGTGCTTTATGCTTGTGTGTATGTGTGTGGTGTTGTGTGGTGTGTGTGTGTGTGTGTGTGTGTGTGTGTGTGTGTGTGTGTGTGTGTGTGTGTGTGTGTGTGTTGGCACTGGGGGTGTGGTGTGAGAGGAGATGGGATTGAATGCTTCCTCAGATGTTTTTTGTGTATTTTTTTTTTTTTTTTGGGGGGGGGGGGGGGGGAGAGGGGAGGAGAAGAGATGTAATTCCTCCTCATTTGTGTGTGTGTGGTGGTTTTGTGTGGGTGGGGGGGGGGGGGGGGGAGGGCAGGGTATGTGAGGAGATGTGTCTTAATTCCTCCTTTGTGTGTAGCGTGTGGTGGTTTTGTGTGTGGGGGGGGGGGGGGGGGGTGTGGGTGTGTGTTGTTTTGTTGGTTTGTTGGGTTTTTGGGGGGGTTGGGGGCAGGTTTTTTTTTTTGAGGAGATGTGACTTAATTCCTCCTTTGTGTGTGTGTATGTGTGTGTGTGTGTGCGCATTGTGCGCGCACATGTGTGTGTGTGTGTTTCTGCGAGTGTGTAATTTGTAGTATGGGCCACCTCAAAAAATCATGCAAGTCTCAAACTGATATCAGTGACCAAAAGTGGTTAAGTCATTGAAGATTAGTGAAAACCTTAGTCAGTTTTGGCAGACCATCAGCAGTGAGCTTGTCTTATTTTACCAAGTTGCCAATTATGCTTCATATGATTAGAGAGAGAGACTCTGTGTGTTTGAGTGTTGTGTGTGTGTGTGTGTGTGGGGGGGGGGGGGGATGAGAGGAGAAGAGACTAATGCCTCCTCGTGTGTATATGTGTTTTGTATGTGTGTGGTTTTTGGTTTATTTTTCTGGGGAAGAAGGGCGGTGGGAGGGGAGGGGTTGGGGGTTGGGTGAGGAGATGTGACGTAATTCCTCCTCATTTGTGTGTGTGTGTGTGTGTGTGTTGTGTGTGTGTGTGTGTGTGTGTGTGTGTGTGTGTGTGTGTGTGTGTGTGTGTGTAATCAGTAATATGGGCCACCTGGAAAAATCATGCAAGTCAAACTGGTATCAATAACCACAAGTGGTCAAGTCATGAAAGTTTACTGATAACTTTAGGCAGTTTTTGCAGGCAAGTGCAGTTGGCTTGCATCATTTTTTTGGAAGTTGCCAATCATGTTTTATATAGTCAGAGAGAGAGAGAGAGAGAGAGGAGGAGGAGAGTGTTTCCTTTTTTTGGCACATATATTTTTTCATTGTATTTTGTTTTTTGTTTTTTGCGATGTGTTTTGTAATACGGATTGTGTTGAAGTGAAAATAAGTTGTGATGTTCAGGGAAATGTGAGCATATTGATGTATGTAACACCTTAGTCAAAGAGTAATGATGAGAAGCTTTTTAAATGATGGACAGAAATATGAAGGGTTTTTTTTTTTTGTTTTTCTTTTTTTAAGTATGTGATGTTTGCTTTTCTTCTTTGTGCTGTATTATTTTTTTACATCATAGTTTGATGAAAAGTGAAAAAGAACAATATTTGTGGGGTATTTTGGTTGTTATTTTTGTTTTGCTTTTTGTGAGTGTGTGTGGATTTATTTCAGAGAAAGAGGAGAGAAAGGAGTATGTGGGAAATGAATGAGATGAAAGATACCTGGTTGATATCTTAGATTGAAGAAAAATGGGGGGTGTGCATGTTTAATTGAGGGTGGGGGGGATAATGAGGTGAGAGATGTGCTTTATGCTTGTGTGTGTGTGTGTGTGTGTGTGTGTGTGTGTGTGTGTGTGTGTGTGTGTGTGTGTGTGTGTGTGTGTGTGTGTGTGTGTGTTGGCACTGGGGGTGGTGGGGGGTGGGGTGTGTGGTGTGTAGAGGAGATGGGATTGAATGCTTCCTCAGATGTTTTTTGTGTATTTTTTTAGGGGGGGGGGGGGGGAGGAGAAAGGGATGCAATTTCTCCTCATTTGTGTGTGTGTGTTTTGTTGGGGGGGGGGGGGAGGAGGCAGGGAGGAGGCAGGGTATGTGAGGAGATGTGTCTTAATTCCTCCGTGTGTGTGTGTGTGTGTGTGTGTGTGTGTGTGTGTGTGTGTGTGTGTGTTGTGTGTGTGTGTGTGTGGTGTGTGTGTGTGGAGTGAGTGAGTGAGTGAGTGAGTGTGTGGTTTATTTTAATTCAATTTAATTTAATTTAATTTTTTTTTTTGGGGGGGGGGGGGGGGGGGGGGGGGGGGGAGCTGGGAGCAGGGTTTATGAGGAGATGTGACTTAATTCCTCCTCATATGTGTGTGTGTGTGTGTGTGTGTGTGTGTGTGTGTGTGTTGTGTGTGTGTGTGTGTGTGTGTGTGTTGTGTGTTGTGTGTGTATGTGTGTGTGTGTGTGTGTGTGTGTGTGTGTGTGTGTGTGTGTGTGTGTAATTTGTAGTATTGGCCTCATGGAAAATTGTGCAAATCAAACTGATATCAGTGACCAAAAGTGGTCAAGTCATGAAGCTTACTGAAAACCTTAGGCAGTTTTTGCAGACAATCAGCAGTGGGCTTGTATAATTTTACCAAGTTGCCAATTATGCTTCATATGATTAGAGAGAGTGAGTTTGGAGGGGGGGAAAGATGTTATGAGAGGAGAGATAACTTGAATCCTCGTGAGAGAGAGAGAAAGGGAGAAGAGAAAGCAGGTAAAAGAAATGGCAGGGATGATATCTACAGTTTTTCCATCCATGGAAAATGTTTAAATACTTGAATGATATACTTTTATCTGAGTAGTACTCAGTTTTTTGTTGTTGTGATGTTTTACATTTAAGGGGTGTGAAATGTGCACATTGCCATTTTTTTGGTTTTGGGTGTAATTTCTTTTCTCTGCATGATTGTACATTACTTGCGTCACCTGCCAGATATGTGATCCATATCTTAAAAAAACAACAAAAAACCAAATATATATTATATATATATATATATATATATTGGTCCTTCTTTATGGAAGTGGGATGAAAATGACTACAGAAATGGGATAAACACCACACACCTGTTTAATGAAAGGATCAGGATTTTTTGTTTTGTTTTGTTCTTTGAATTATTTTTTATCTGTTGAGTATTTCAACCCATTGCTGTTGTTTTTAAAGTTTTGGGCTTTTTTATGTAAGAGAGAAATGGAAATGATTGAAATTTCATTCTGCGTAATCCAGATGAAAGAACAAGACACCTGACTTGATTGGTTTTTGGTTGGGGGGGTTTTTTTTTTTTTTTGGTGGGGGGGGGGGGGGGGGTAATTTGTTTTTCCATATTTGAAGTGGAGAGTGCTGTTTCTATCTTTTGTGTGATGTGATTTGGATATTAAGTTTGTGACATGGTGTACTTGAAAGAAGTGTTTTCCCCAGGGAAAGCACTGTTTGGCATGAAAGAGGAAAGAAAGAGAATGATGTATGTGTGTGTGAAATTCATTGTGCCCCCCCCCCCCTCCAAAAAAAAAAAAAAAAAAAAAAGAAAAAAAAGGAAAAAAAAAAAAAGAGAAAAAGTTAAAAAAAGAGAGAGATGGAGAAGAAAAAAAAGGAAGAAGAAAATGACAGAAAAAAGAAGAAAAAAACCCAGAAAGGAAAAAAAACCACCTTTCACAGAAAAGAAAGACATTTATTGAAAACATTTGCATGAGATGTTGTGTTTTGTGCATGCCTTCCATGTGCATGTGAGATGGCATCTTTGTCATAATAAGTGTCTAGTCTCCACTGGTCTGGAATACTGTGTCATTGTATCAGTCGTAACGATGTTGTTTTAAGTTAACTGCTGTGGGATATTGCTATTATCCTCGTGGTTATGATTGTGATTGTTGGCATCATGTTCAGCTTGTGAGATACTGTACAATACTGACTGGGTCATTGTGTTGACACTGGATGCAGGACGTTAGGTTGTTTGTTTGTTGTTTTTTTTAAAGCAAGTTTTGGTGTATTATTTTGTTAATCATGTGGAGTAGATTTTACCCTTTAAAAAATGGTTTGTATTTATGTGATATATAAATACACAGAGTAGTTTTGTATGTGGAGAGATTTTACCCTTTTAAGAAAAATGTGTTTTGTATTTATGTGACATATAAGAACACAGAATATTGTTGTTTTTTCTTCTTCTTTCTTTAATGGTGCTAGTATAAAAAACAAACTTAGTTAAGGGTTGGGGTTAAATGCCCTGAAGAAGAATGATTAAAAAAAAAACAACACATGGAGAAAAAGGTTCCTAGTTTTCAGCGTTTGTTTGTGTATGGCAACAGGCTGGCATGGCATTAATGGTGATGATAATGATGATAATAATAATAATGATAATGATAGTAATAATAATAATAATGATAGTAATAAGAAGAATGGTGGTAATAGTATTAATACATCTGGGACAAATGGTAATAATCATCATGATAATGATAATAGTTACTGCATGTTAAAACAACAACAAAACAACAACAGCAGCAGCAACAACAACAATGATCATGGTAATACCACAATCATGATAATGATAATAGTTACTGCATGTTTAAAACAACAACAGCAGCAGCAACAACAACAATGATCATGGTTAATACCACACCACCACCACCACCACCACCACCACCACCACCACCATCATCATCATCATCATCATCATCATCATCATCATCATCATCATCTATCATCATCATCATAACCACCATCCTCATCAGATTATCACTATCATTATGATAATACCACCACCACCACCACCACCACATCATCATCATTGTAATCATCATCACCATCATAATATGATTATCACTATCATTATGGTTGTCAGAGTACAAAGCTGTTGTATTATACCTTAGTACCACAGATTTTCCTTTTTTTGAAATCGGGCTCATATCCCAAGGTAGAGCATTGCCACAGTACAGTGCCACTATTTTTTCCCTGAATAAGCACACACATTGTTTTCCCTTGATCATGAGTTTATTCTACAGTCCAATCGTGCAGAAAACATTCCACTATTACATATTGACTACTGTGTTAACACATTTTAAATAGTCAGATTTTATTAGAAAAAAAACACAAAAACCAACAGATTCGTTATGTCAATAGTCTTTTTTTTTTCCAGATGGTACATTGAATATGCATTGGTTTACTTTTTTTCATTAAGCCATCTATCTCTTATATGATTTTAACAGCCTTGGAATACAAAATATACCTATAGATAAAAACAAGCAAAATAAAAAAAACAAAAAAACAGAAAAGAACAAAAACAAAAAATGCACTGAAAAAGATGTGTAAACTTGATCCAAAAATATCTGATGGAGATGAGCTTCTTTTTTTTCTTTTTTTATGATTTTTTTTTTTTAGGATAATATTTTTCATTTTTTATTCATTGTGGAAATAGGGAGTGGACAAAATCACAACTGTAGGCCAAGAAGCACTGAAGTGGGGAATCTTTGCTTTCCTATTGCTATTTATTGATGGACATGGGTTGAGCATGCTTACTTTCTCTCTCTCTGTGTCTCTGTCTCTGTCTCTTCTCTCTGCTCTCTCTGTCTCCCCCTCTCTCTCTGTCTCCCTCCCTCTCTCTCTCTCTACCCCTCTCTCTCCCCCCTCTCTCTCCCTCCCCCCCCTCTCTTTCTCCCTCCCTCTCTCCCCCTCCCTCTCTCCCCCTCCCTTCTCTTTCCCCCTCCCTCTCTTTCCCCCTCCCTCTCCCCTCCCTCTCTCTCTCTCTCCACCTCTCTCTCTCTCTCTCCCACCTCTCTCTCTCCCCTCTCTCTCTTCCCCCTTCTCCCCCCCCTCTCTCTCTCTCTATCCCCTCCCCCCCCCCCTCTCTCTCTCCCCACCTCTCTCTCTCCCCTCTCTCTCCTCCCCTCTCCCCCTCTCTTCCCCTCCCCCCTTCTCCCCCCCCCCTTCTCTCTCTATCCCCTCCCCCCCTTCTCCCCCCCCCTCTCTCTCTCTCTGTGA
>CM060326.1:462882-485382 GCA_030674155.1 Stramonita haemastoma | reverse complement strand
GTTCTCTTCTCTTCTGTTGCCAGCCATAACCACTGTAGTGTAGTGTAGGTTTTGTTTTTATTTTTATACCACTTTATGTCACAGCAGATTTCTCTGCGTGAAATTCGGGCTGCTCTCCCTGGGGAGAGCACGTTGCCACAAGTGCAGCGCCTACCCATTTTTTCCCCCTGTCTGCAACTGTACTTGTTTTCCTATCAGAGTGGCTTTTTTCTACAGAATTTTGCCAGGGACAACCTGCTTCTTGAAGTGTGTTCTTTTATGTGTGCTTAATAATGTGTAACACACGGGACCTCGCTTTATCCTCTCATCCTAAAGACTAGCACCCAGACCACCCCTCATGGTCTAATGGATGGGGGAAAAGTTTTGGGCCCAAACAGGATTCAAATCACTGCACACTCCGACACCCAGACTTTTTGCTTTCTAGACAAGGCGTGTTACCTCCTAGACCACCGATCCACCAGACCTCTCTGTTCTGTTGGCCATAACACTTAAATTTTTTTATTTTTATTCTTTTATTTTAAAGATAATGGAATAAGCAGTCATGTACTTTTTTTCATCCAGTCCCCGTGTGTATGCAGTTTTGTTATCTGTTCCCACCAGCACGCAATGGCCTACTCTTTCATAAAGCGGAACAGGGTTTAATGTGTACACACGATGTTCTCTGTGAATTTGCACCTGAGACCTCGGTTTATAGTCTCATCCAAAAGACTTGGGGATAGTGGAGTTGGCACTGATGTTAACTTCAGAGGAAAAAATCCTCTTGAACAAGATTCAAACCCGGGTCAGCTGATCATGAGTGCATTACTCTGACCACCAGGCGATCTCGTCTTCCGTATTAATTGGTGTGTTTGTGTTTATATGTGTTTATTGGGTGTGTTGTGTTTATTTGGTATGTTGTGTTTACATGTGTTTATTTGGTGTGTTGTGTTTATATGTGTTTATTTGGTGTGTTATGTTTAATTGGTGTGTTGTTTTTATTTGGTGTGTTGTGTTTATACATATTTCATTCGGTGTGTTGTGTTTATACATGTTTCATGTGGTGTGTTGTGTTTATACATATTCCATTCTGTGTGTTGTGTTTATACATGCTTTATTCGATGTGATGTGTTTATACGTTTCATTCAATGTGTTGTGTTTTACATGTTTCATTTGGTGTGTTGTGTTTATACATGTTTCATTTGGTGTGTTGTGTTTATACATGTTTCATTCGGTGTGTTGTGTTTATACATGTTTCATTCGGTGTGTTGTGTTTATACATGTTTCATTTGGTGTGTTGTGTTTATACATGTTTCATTTGGTGTGTTGTGTTTATACATGTTTCATTTGGTGTGTTGTGTTTATACATGTTTCATATGGTGTGTTGTGTTTATACATGTATCATGCGGTGTGTGTTTCAGTGTGGTGTGTGGAGATTGCTGAGGACTTTGGATGACGGCCGTTGGGACTCTGGCATAATTATGTAAGTAATGTGTGTGTTATTGTGTTTATTTATTGAATTTATATTTTATTTTATTTTAATTTTTTTATTTATTTTTAATTTTATTTTATCTATTTTTATATATATATTTTTTGTTCTTTTATATCAAGGATAAATTTCTTGTACAGAATTTTCAGACAGTTGGGATGCTATTTATGTATGTATTTATTTATTATTTTATATGGAGGACAATGGAATAAGCACTTGTGTGCTTTGTTACATCCAGTCCCCGTGTGTATGCATTTTTGTAAATTTTTGTCATCCTTCCCACTGGCACACAAAGGCCTACTTTTCTGAAAAGTGGAATAGGGATTTAATGTATGCACAAGATGTTCTATGTGTGTTGTGTTTCTGTATGTCACATGCTATGTGTTTCTCATGGGTGATGTTTTATTTTAAACAGAATTCTGCTTTAGTTATTTTTGGATTAAAAAGTTATTTTTTTAAAAGAAATATTGATTCAAGACTTTAAAATCCTGTTGAAAATGACCAGAATGACAACCTGTGGCAAATTAACACCCCCTTGAAAAGCCAGGAATATCACAGCTTGTGGATTAAAAGTAGTGTAAACGATGACAATAAACCAAGGATACATTTTCGTGTGAAAAAAAAAGTAGATAAAAGTTCAAATGTGTGTGTGTGTGCGTGCGTGCGTGTGTGTGTACATGGAAAAGCAGACGACAAGAGTGTCCAAGGGAAGTAATTATTAATTTAGCGCACATAGTAAGTTTTGGGAGTTATTCGTCAGCTGGATGTTTTTTAGTCTGTGGAGTTACAATACCAAAGCAGGTCAAAAGCTGTGCAATAAATTCTGCCTGTGTAAAGCAGAGCTTGGAGGCTAGATCAGTTCATTTATTTATTTTATTTTATTTTATATCGAGGATAACAGAATAAGCAATCATGTGCTTTTTTTCATCCGGTCCCCGTGTGTATGCAGTTTTGTAAATATTGTCATCTGTTCCCACCAGCACACGATGGCCTACTCTTACAAAAAGCGGAACAGGATTTAACGTGTGCGCAAGATGTTCTGCGTGCGTTCGCACACGGGGCCTCGGTTTAAAGTCTCATCCGAAGGACTTTTGGGGAGAGTGGAGTCAGCACTGATGTTAACTCCAGGAAGAAAATTTCCTCGACCGGACTTGAACCCAGGTCTTCAAATTGCGAGCGCAATGTTCTGACCACTAGGCTATCCGCCCCCCTTCAGTGATTGAAGATCAGTGATTGAAGTAGCAAGAAATAAAAGGAGTGGTTTTTGCTGTGTGTGATAAAATGTATCTGCCTGCAAACAATGGTGGGCAGGAGTTTGAAGCTGAAGCCAACATTTAACAGCCGACAGGAGGGAGGGAGGGAGGGAGGGAGAGAGAGAGGAGAGAGAGGAGAGAGAGAGAAGAGAGAGAGAGAGAGAGGAGAGAGAATCTGTAAAAGAAAAAAAGAAGAAAATAATTGAATCGTCAGTCTGAATCTGGCATCAACAAAAGCAAATCAATGGAGAAACTGATAGGAATAACAAAAAAACAGTGCTTTGCAAAAATGTTTATAGCAAAATTATATCGGATATTAGGTGGAGGGGGGGCGGAGCATGCATGTATTATTTAATACATACACGTTAAATCCTGTTCTGCTTTTCGTAAGAGTAGGCCATCGTGTGCCGGTGGGAACAGATGACAATATTTACAAAACTGCATACACACGGGGACCGGATGAAAAAAGCACATGATTGCTTATTCTGTTATCCTCGATATAAAAGAATAAATAAATATAAAAGAATAAATAAATATAAAAGAATTTAAAAAAAATAATAAAAAAAATGTACAGAATTTACCCTAGTTTTTTTTTTGTTCGCAGGGTTGGTGTACCGAGACAGAGGAGACACTAGAGATGTCTATGTCCTGTTAAACAGGTACTGCGTGTGTGTGTGTGTGTGTGTGTGTGTGTGTGTGTGTGTGTGTTGTGTGTGTGTGTGTGTGTGTGTGAAAGTCAAAGTCAAAGTCAAAGTCAAATTTTTATTCCCAGAAGGTACATTGAATAAGCATTTTTTTTTTGTTACATTTTTTCATCAAGACACCAATCTAAGGAAAAAAAATAACCAAAATTATTTACTAAGATGATTTCAACAGCTTTAAGATATAAAATATATAGATAAAAACAAGCAACCCCCCCCCCCCAATACCAAAACAAAACAAAACAAAAAACACAAAAAACAAACAAAAAAATGCACTGAAAAGTCTGTCATACACACAAACACACACATACACATACGCGTGTGCAGGCACTCACCCACATGAGCACGTCAAGTCAAGTCGTGTCAAAAACACTTTAATCATCCCTGAAGGGGAATTACAATACTGACAGGCATCAAAAACACTTTAATCATCCCTGAAGGGCAATTACAATACTGACAGGCATCAAAAACACTTTAATCATCCCTGAAGGGCAATTACAATACTGACAGGCATCAAAAACACTTTAATCATCCCTGAAGGGCAATTACAATACTGACAGGCATCAAAAACACTTTAATCATCCCTGAAGGGCAATTACAATACTGACAGGCATCAAAAACACTTTAATCATCCCTGAAGGGCAATTACAATACTGACAGGCATCAAAAACACTTTAATCATCCCTGAAGGGCAATTACAATACTGACAGGCATCAAAAACACTTACATCATCCCTGAAGGGCAATTAAAATACTGACAGGCATCAAAAACACTTTAATCATCCCTGAAGGGCAATTACAATACTGACAGGCATCAAAAACACTTTAATCATCCCTGAGGGGCAATTAAAATACTGACAGGCATCAAAAACACTTACATCATCCCTGAGGGGCAATTACAATACTGACAGGCATCAAAAACACTTTAATCATCCCTGAAGGGCAATTAAAATACTGACAGGCATCAAAAACACTTTAATCATCCCTGAAGGGTAATTACAATACTGACAGGCATCAAAAACACTTTAATCATCCCTGAAGGGCAATTACAATACTGACAGGCATCAAAAACACTTTAATCATCCCTGAAGGGCAATTACAATACTGACAGGCATCAAAAACACTTTAATCATCCCTGAAGGGCAATTACAATACTGACAGGCATCAAAAACACTTACATCATCCCTGAAGGGCAATTACAATACTGACAGGCATCAAAAACACTTTAATCATCCCTGAAGGGCAATTACAATACTGACAGGCATCAAAAACACTTTAATCATCCCTGAAGGGCAATTACAATACTGACAGGCATCAAAAACACTTTAATCATCCCTGAAGGGCAATTACAATACTGACAGGCATCAAAAACACTTTAATCATCCCTGAAGGGCAATTACAATACTGACAGGCATCAAAAACACTTTAATCATCCCTGAAGGGCAATTACAATACTGACAGGCATCAAAAACACTTACATCATCCCTGAGGGGCAATTAAAATACTGACAGGCATCAAAAACACTGACATCATCCCTGAAGGGCAATTAAAATACTGACAGGCATCAAAAACACTTTAATCATCCCTGAAGGGCAATTACAATACTGACAGGCATCAAAAACACTTACATCATCCCTGAAGGGCAATTACAATACTGACAGGCATCAAAAACACTTTAATCATCCCTGAAGGGCAATTACAATACTGACAGGCATCAAAAACACTTACATCATCCCTGAAGGGCAATTAAAATACTGACAGGCATCAAAAACACTTACATCATCCCTGAAGGGCAATTAAAATACTGACAGGCATCAAAAACACTTTAATCATCCCTGAAGGGCAATTAAAATACTGACAGGCATCAAAAACACTTTAATCATCCCTGAAGGGCAATTACAATACTGACAGGCATCAAAAACACTTTAATCATCCCTGAAGGGCAATTACAATACTGACAGGCATCAAAAACACTTTAATCATCCCTGAAGGGCAATTACAATACTGACAGGCATCAAAAACACTTTAATCATCCCTGAAGGGCAATTACAATACTGACAGGCATCAAAAACACTTTAATCATCCCTGAAGGGCAATTACAATACTGACAGGCATCAAAAACACTTTAATCATCCCTGAAGGGCAATTACAATACTGACAGGCATCAAAAACACTTTAATCATCCCTGAAGGGTAATTACAATACTGACAGGCATCAAAAACACTTTAATCATCCCTGAAGGGCAATTACAATACTGACAGGCATCAAAAACACTTTAATCATCCCTGAAGGGCAATTACAATACTGACAGGCATCAAAAACACTTTAATCATCCCTGAAGGGCAATTACAATACTGACAGGCATCAAAAACACTTACATCATCCCTGAAGGGCAATTAAAATACTGACAGGCATCAAAAACACTTACATCATCCCTGAAGGGCAATTAAAATACTGACAGGCATCAAAAACACTTTAATCATCCCTGAAGGGCAATTACAATACTGACAGGCATCAAAAACACTTTAATCATCCCTGAAGGGCAATTACAATACTGACAGGCATCAAAAACACTTTAATCATCCCTGAAGGGCAATTACAATACTGACAGGCATCAAAAACACTTTAATCATCCCTGAAGGGCAATTACAATACTGACAGGCATCAAAAAACACTTACATCATCCCTGAGGGGCAATTAAAATACTGACAGGCATCAAAAACACTTACATCATCCCTGAAGGGCAATTACAATACTGACAGGCATCAAAAACACTTTAATCATCCCTGAAGGGCAATTACAATACTGACAGGCATCAAAAACACTTACATCATCCCTGAAGGGCAATTACTATACTGACAGGCATCAAAAACACTTTAATCATCCCTGAAGGGCAATTAAAATACTGACAGGCATCAAAAACACTTTAATCATCCCTGAAGGGCAATTACAATACTGACAGGCATCAAAAACACTTTAATCATCCCTGAAGGGCAATTACAATACTGACAGGCATCAAAAACACTTTAATCATCCCTGAAGGGCAATTAAAATACTGACAGGCATCAAAAACACTTTAATCATCCCTGAAGGGCAATTACAATACTGACAGGCATCAAAAACACTTTAATCATCCCTGAAGGGGAATTACAATACTGACAGGCATCAAAAACACTTACATCATCCCTGAAGGGCAATTACAATACTGACAGGCATCAAAAACACTTTAATCATCCCTGAAGGGCAATTACAATACTGACAGGCATCAAAAACACTTTAATCATCCCTGAAGGGCAATTACAATACTGACAGGCATATTGATACAAATCATAATCAAAGACATGAAATAGCTACATTTCATATTTGTTCAGACATTATATGATAACCTCAAATAAAAATGTCACAAACACTCACACTCTACGCGCGCTCGCTCGCACACACGCAAACACACACATACACACACACCAATGTTTAGATACAATGTTCTTAAAAAACCATTGACTAGAAAAGATATATGATCACCATTATTTACGCATTGAACGCACCCGTTAGCACACTCACGTATACATGCATGCATGCATGCGCACACACACATGCTCCCACACACATGCTCCCCCCCCCTACACATCCACACCATCCACGCCCACACACACACAAGCACACATACAGTGACACACTCACATTTACACTCACACTCACACCCCCCCCCCCCCCCCCCCCCCTGACACACACACAAACACACACACACACAAACTCACCAATAAATGCAATGTTTTAAAACCATTGGCTAGAAAGACATATGAATTTACAAACAATTCAAAAAGTCAATAAAGCCGAAAATAAGACATACTTATTTTATGGGTACATAAGCATGTATTTGCACACCTGTATGCATTGGCTGCATAAATTCAGAGAAGTGAAAAAAACCCTACAAACAAAACAAACAAAAAACAAAAACAAACAACTGCAGTCAGTGTTATTATGAGTTTAGAACTCGGATAGCTACTGGCACAAAGGAATTCCTTTTTCTGTTTGTTTTGCTGTTGTGGCATTGAAAACGGCGTCCTGAAGGCAACAATTGAAATTCTGAAAACAAATTGTGGGAGGGATCGGCCAAAATGGCTGTGGCTTTGTGTACAAGCTGCTGATTACAAAACAGCTTGAGATCTCTTTGTTCTTCTCCGATAATTTTAGAGCAGATTCTCACAATTCTCTGAAGACCATTCTTGTTCTTAATGCTAAGGTTATTGTACCAACAAATGAAAGCAAAACTTAAAACGCTCTCTATGTAAGAATTGTAAAACAAAGAAAAAAACTTTTTGTCAACAAAAATGAGTTAAGCTTCCTCAGAAAATACACACGTTGTTGCCCCTTTTTGACAATGGCGTCAGTGTTAGCATCCCAGTTTAACTTGTGGTCAAAAACAGTTCCCAGATATTTGTATTTCAAAACGTTTTCAACTTCATTATGGATGATGGTATTCTCAGAAGTGTGCTCAGATCTCCTGAAATCGATAGGAAGATCTTTTGTTTTAGAAACATTTACCTCCAGATAGGCCTCATCACACCAGTGTACAAACTCGGTGAGGGCTGGACCATGGTCTAGGACTGATCCAGATAAGAGAGACAGAAGAACACTGTCCGCAAATTTTACCAGAAATGAGTTTTCATGGCTGCTTCTACAACCATCTGTGTATAGAATGTAAAGAAGTGGCGAGAGGACACAGCCCTGCATGTATGCGCTTGCACACATTTAGAATTTAAAACTTCATAAAATGTCAAACAAATTTATTAATTACAGTATCACAAATACCATAAAAAAGCCCCAAAAGTCAAACAAACAAATTATCAGGTTACAATTTCTCCATACTTCAGTTCATACTTTACATATAAAAAAAAGCAAGGAAAATATCAAAAGTCAAAAAGAAAAAACAACAAGAAAACAAAAAAACCCCTCACAAACACAATAATAATACAATATGATAATACCCAACACCACTGAGAGAAAAAACCACAACACTAAAAAAGAAAGAAAGGGTTGGAACAGATGAGGAGGGGGTATCAAAGAGGAAGGGGGAAACACAAATAGCAAACAGAATTATAATAATGAAAAATGATTATACTAATTAATAAAAACCCTACACATATCAACAGCAACACCAAAAAACCCCCCCAACAAAATACCAAAAAAACCTAAATAAAAGAAAGACCTTAACCACTAACCTAAACAATATAAATGTAATAGTGTTATTAATGTCATTAATAATAATAAAATGATTATTAAAAAACCACCAAAAAAGCTGTTCATGCTGAAACCTATTGAACTGGGTAAGAAAAAAATGCATGAAAAAAGTCACCACTCTAGCCATCAGGTCAGCCATTTGGTTTTCACCTTTTCCATTGTATTTAAATTTGCAAATTGTACACGTGTTTACATACATCACTTATAGCCTGTCGTGAACTTAAAAAAAAGAGAAGGCTTTCTCCTCCTCTCCCCCCTTCCACATACATATATAGCAAGCTAAGTGTAATTTTTTCCAGTCAATAAATCATACCTGAAAGATTTTTAGGGGGAGCAGAGAGTACCAATACATTTAATCTAAACATGACTGATTGGATTCATGATTCAGTTTTTAAACACCCAATCTAAGGTAAGTGGACAAATGGACTTTGAAGCAAACATTCACAAATTCTGAACATTAATAAAAAGTCACTGAAAACATTTTCTAATGAACAATCAGGAATATTGGGCAAAGAGGTTTTTACAAATTTACATTTAAGAATCAAATGAAAACTTGAAATGTTTTCACCACAACAGCACGTAAAGTTTGTTACAAATTTTGTTTTAAATGCATTTAGCTTTAATTGTTAAAGTAGGGAGATGACTTGTCTGAGCTTTACCATACTATAATGGGGGAAATTTGAAACTATTTAAGTTAAAGTTATTACAACATGATGTTTAGAAATGCTACCCAAATCTTTAACTCTGTGTGTGTGTGTGTGTGTGTGTGCGCGTGTGCATGCATGCTTGTGGTTGCTTTCATTTTTGTATTTCATGGGTTTGACCCAGTATATATTTTGCTCAGGGTTCAGTTTTTACAATGGAAGATTCTAGAAATTGTAGTTTGTGTGTGTGTGTTATTTATTTATTTTATCTATTTATTTATTCTTTTATATCTAGATTAATGGAATAAGCACTCATGTGCTTTTTTGCATCCAGTCCCTGTGTATATGCAGTTTTGTAAATCTTGTCATCTGTTCCAACTGGCACACAATGGCATACTCTTATGAAAAACGGAATAGGATTTAACATGTACACAAGATGTTCTGCATGCATTTGCACATGGGGCCTCGGTTTATAGTCTCACCTGGACTTTAGGGAGAGTGGAGTCAGCACTGATGTTAACTCCAGGGGAAAAATCCCCTCAAACCCGGGTTGTCAAATAGCGAATGCAATATTCTGACCACTAGGCTATGCCGTCCCTGTGTGTGTGTGTGTGTATAAAAGAAAAATAAAGAAATTGTCAATCTGAATCTGGCATAAAAAACCCCAAATCAATGGAGAAACTGATATCAATAACAAAAGACGGTGAATTGCAAAAATGATTATATTAAAATTATATCAAATACAAGAGGGGTGTGTGTGTGTAGTGCGCACAAGCATGTGTGTGTGTGTGTGTATGTGAGAGAGGAGGGGAGTGGGAGAAGAGCATGCATGTATTGTTAATGTCTGTTCAGAATTTACGCTTGGTTATTTTTGGTTTGTTTTCAGGGTGGGTTTACCAAGACAGAGGAGACACTGGAGATGTCTATGTCCTGTTAAACAGGTACTGCGTGTGTGTGTGTGTGTGTGTTTGTGTGTAAGAGAAGAAGTAGGTTGGTGGGTGTCTATAGAAGTAGTGGGTGTCCTGTCCAACTAGGAGAAGATTCTATCAGTGGCAAGATGCAATCGAGTTATCACTGACAGCCAGTTCTGTAAGTGAGCCATGTGAAAAAGATTACTGAACTAGGAGAAGATTCTATCAGTGGCAAGATGCATTCGAGTTATCACTGACAGCCAGTGCTGTAAGTGAGCCATGTGAAAAAGATTACTGAAAGGGGTGTATGATTGTGCACATATTTCATGCCACTGTAATCAAGGTAAATATGCAATTAAATGTCCCCCTTTTAAACCTGAGGAGAGGGGGGGAGTGGAGAATGTCGCTCTTTTTTAAAATTTCTGTTATTATCTAAGTATTCAACAAAGAGGAAGAACATTTCAAAGTAAAGTTTTATTTCAAGTACTTTTAGGATTGACAAAGGTATTTGTCCATGAACATCTCAATTTTGTTGTGTTTTGCCTTCAAGTAAGTAAGCAAATGTTTAAGAAAAATGTTTACACACACTCATAGCCTTATGTCTACATGGTGTAAGTATGTATACATGTATGTTTCCTGTTGTTCGACAATGACCTCCTAAACAGTACAGGAGGCAGCTGCTGTTTCGGAAATTAGGCAAAAATTTGATTATAATGGAGATGCCTTGCCTACAGTACATCCCTACTCTCTCGGCCAAGAGGGCATACAGACAGTCAGCGTTGGAGATGTTCTCCAAAGGCCAACTAGCCCCCAGGGCTGCACGCAATAAAACTGTGCAAATCAAGCCTCCTAGTCAGAGTCATAGTCAATCACTAAAGACTAAGCTGTAAAGTGGAATTCCATGAGTTGGAAAGCTGCTGATCATACAGCCTCTCACTTTGTTGTTGCCCCCAGCGTCGATGTAAATATTGAATGAAGAAGCAAATCCACACGAAGGAATCACATTGATTCCACACACAGGCTGAAGGTCAGGCTCGGGAATCGTGTGAAGTAAAATTGGCCAGTACTGCCTCTTTCGTCAATATGTCTGTCATGTTCATCACCATTTTCCTCATCAAAAATGGTGGACTCACAGTGATAAAAAAGTCCAACAGGACACATACAGAGTGACTGACAGTCAAAGGGAAGGAACCCAGGATGAGTGGTCTAGAGGGAATGCGCCTGACTAGAAAGTGAAAAATTGGGGTTGGAGTTTGTGGTGGTTTGAATCTCGTTTGAGCCCAAAACTTTTCCCCCATCCATTAGACCCTGAGCAGTTAAAGAACCGACTTCAACAAGCAGGTTGTCCCTGGCAAAATTCTGTAGAAAAAAGCCACTCTGATAGGGAAACCAGTACAATTGCAGATAAGAGAAAAAAAATTATTATGGATAGGCGCTGCACTTGTGGCAACGCACTCTCCCCAGAGAAAACAGCTCGAATCTCGTGCAGAGAAATCTGGAGTGACATATAGTGGTATAAAATAAAATAAATCTGTAAAGAGACTGATGATTCTGGTGAATGTCTTAACCATCCTGCCGTCTTCCTGCTTGTTGTTGTTGTTGTTGTTGTTGTTGTTGTTGTTGTTGTTGTTGTTGCTGTTGTTGTTGTTGTTGCTGTTGTTGTTGTTGCTGTTGCTGTTGTTGTTGCTGTTGTTGTTGTTGTTCTCAGCTCGAGCTGTGATGTTCACCAATGTCAGATTTTGTGTATGCGGCCGATTGCCCTCCATGAAGGCAGCCACATGATGGCTTCAGGGATGATGTCTGAATACAGCACCAGTGTGCAGGGGCTATTTCTGTTCTGTTTTGGCATGCAAAATTATTAAGCAAGTTGAAGACAATTGATCTTTCCGGTAACATCTATCATTATATAAAGAGCTTTCTTAATAAACGATCCATTCAAGTAAAGGTCGGAAATAACGATTCAAATCCTAGACATCTTGATATGGGATTACCACAAGGCTCTGTTATAGCACCAGTTTTATTTAATATCCTTTTATATGATCTTCCCAGGCATTTGTCTCAGAACGTTGTGTTTTAGTGCAATATGCAGACATATGCATGTGGATGAATGTTACAATGAAACAAAACACATCAAAAAGGTCCATAAATTATGTAAAAAAGTTATACCAAAAAGACCTTGATAATTTGAGTAAGTACATAATTGAACATGGTCTAACATTATCTACAGAAAAAACGTATATGATGCTTGTTAACAATGGCGGTAATCCGCAGAGCTTACCTATGTTCAAAGTTGAAAATGAGATAGTTGAATACAAACATTTAGTAAAGTTCTTAGGTGTTTTTCTCACTTCAAAGTTAACTTGGAATGCCCACATTGAATATATCTTAACTAAGGGAAGAAAATGTTTAAATTTGTTAAAAAAATTGTTGGAAAGCAGTATTGGGGACAAGACATGACAGTTCTGAAACATCTCTCTACCTCTCTAATTAGATCTAAATTATCCTATGGACAAGAAGTCTTCTTTAGTGCATCTAAGTACTTACTAAAGAAGCTTCAAAGTGTAGACTGTAAGGCATATAGACTCGCTTTAGGTGTACCATTTCATGCCTCTGCGCTTGATACATATGAAGAAATTGGAATGTTACCACTTGATGAGTACAGGCAGCTTGTATGTGCAAAATATATTCTGAGAAGCTCAACACCCGAAAACCTTGCTTCTGAAGAAATTAAAATTAGATCTGAAACAAATTTTCCCAACAGAGCGCGACACATAAACTCTTTAATGACAATTAGCACCTACACCTCTGATCTTTATGAGCATTCTGAAATTTTAAAATGTGATGGAGACCCACAGAGAGCAGTTTCAGTCTGTCCTGTTTGGGAAATGAAGCGAGCACACTTTGATGTAGATTATATCAACATGAAAAGGAATGAAAATCCAAATATTATGGCAGTTAATGTTCAATCGCATATACAACATCATTATTCTCATTGTCTAAACATTTATACAGATGATTCACTTTTAAGCAATCATCAATTAGGTTCAGCATTTGTTATACCAACACTAAAGATAGAAAAGTCATATCATGTTGGTAAAAATCGATCTGTTTTTACAGCTGAACTAATAGCAATACTCATGGCTTTGACTTTCATGTTAGATCATCCATACTGTTTCTTTCATATATTACTGTGTGTGGATTCAAAATCAGGTTTATATGCTTTAAAGTCGACAACATATAAGCAAACTACTAAACTTATATTAGACATCAAATACTTAATAAATCTGTTACGTTTAAGAGGAATTTATGTTTCCTGTTGTTGGATTCCTTCACATATAGGATTATTTTCCAATGAGTGGGCTGACAGGGCTGCCAAAAAAGGTGCGTGTAATGAAAAGGGGTCTATAGTACTACATGTCCCTCTATCCATTGCAGAGGGTTATCGGTTGTTAGAAGAAGCTTCCTTAAACAAATTCATAGAAAAACATCGGCAAAACAAGCGGCTTCAACATTCAACTCCGAGTGGGAAGAGTGTAGTTGAATACATTGATCGTTTAGAGATTCATACAAATGCTGTTAAACAAAGACAACTCAAGGCATTATTTTTTAGGATAAGATAATGCTTTCATGACAAAATTCAGCAAGGATGTTAAATGCTTATGTGGTGGATATATTTCAAATACCCATATCATATTTGAATGTAAGATTTTAAAACCTCATCTCCCTGCCTTTTCTGAGAATTCCATTGACAAAGTTTTGAGCAATGTAAATCTAACATTTGATATTGCTAAAGGTTTGTTGTTAAGCCCTATAGGGCATTTATTGTAGTTCTTCTAGTTCTTTTTGGATGTTTACATTTTCAGTATTTTTCTTGATTCGTTAATGTTAATAATACCTTTTCATTTACTGTTACTTTTTACACACACACGCACGCACGCAGATATATATATATATATATCTCTCTCTCTCTGTGTCTCTCTCTCTAGTCCTTCGGATGAGACTTTAAACCGAGGCCCCGTGTGCGAACGCACGCAGAACATCTTGCGCACACGTTAAATCCTGTTCCGCTTTTCGTAAGAGTAGGCCATCGTGTGCCGGTGGGAACAGATGACAAGATTTACAAAACTGCATACACACGGGGACCGGATGAAAAAAAGCACATGATTGCTTATTCTGTTATCCTCGATATAAAAGAATAAATAAATAAATAAATAAATAACCTATCCAGTCTCCTATCTTAAGGTCGTCTGGTATCACTTAAAGTGGAAAGACGTTAAAATTGAAGACTTTCTTCTTTCTTATTGCTGTTCTGTGTGGTAACTGATGTGTACACATGATGAATAACACTTGTGTGCAGAGGTGACCAGGATGAAAGAGGCAGACCACCAACATTATCCTACATTGCCAACATCACTGAGATCAGTGGTCTGGGAGGGCTACAGGAGATAGTAGAACTCAGCAGAGGGGGAGAGAGATGACAAACCCTGGTGGCATTGGCATGGGGGATTTTGCTTGCGTTTTGAACAAAATTTGGAATTTGCAATGTTGTGATTTTTTAAAAAGAATATTAGCTCCAAGACTTTGAATTGTTTTGAAAAAGACCATAATGACAACTTGTAACAAACACCTCTTTGAAAATCCTTTAAACCCAGGCTTGTCTGTTGAAAGTATTCTCATAAGATGATGATAAACTAAAGATACATAAGTGTGCGAAAAAATAAATAAAGGTTTGAGTGAGTGGATGAAACGAACAAGGAATAGCAGACTACACAGTCTTAAAGGGAGGTAAATATTAAAGTTGGCACAGCTGCAGTAACTCTCCAGAAGTCTGTCCATTGATTGCTGAAGTTAAAATGGATTTTTGTCATTCAGAGGTCAAAACGACAAAACAAGGCAAAACCTATGCATTGAATCCTGTGTAACAGATAGAACAGAGCTGGGAGGCTGTAATAACAAAGAAACAACAAACAGAACAAGTGTTGTTATTAAAACACACACCGACCTACAAGAGGGGGAGCTGAAACTAGTGTTGTTATTAAAACAGAGCTGGGAGGTTGTAATAACAAAGAAACAACAAACAGAACAAGTGTTGTTATTAAAACAGAGCTGGAAGGTTGTAATAACAAAGAAACAACAAACAGAACAAGTGTTGTTATTAAAACAGAGCTGGGAGGTTGTAATAACAAAGAAACAACAAACAGAACAAGTGTTGTTATTAAAACAGAGCTGGAAGGTTGTAATAACAAAGAAACAACAAACAGAACAAGTGTTGTTATTAAAACAGAGCTGGAAGGTTGTAATAACAAAGAAACAACAAACAGAACAAGTGTTATTAAAACACACCGACCTACAAGAGGGGGAGCTGAAACTAGAGTTATTTTTAAAACACATTGACCTACAAGAGGGGGAGCTGAAACTAACTTCCAAGAGCAGATTTCACACTCAGTTTGTACTCAAGTTGCTATAAAACAGATACGAGGTAACAAAATTTGAGACAACCGGTGCCTAACGTTGGAGCCAGGAATATCAATTATCTTTCTGCTTGTGAAATAAAGATCCCCAAATGACCAGCCATTGCCCATCCACCCCCTTTGTATCAGCTTGAATAAAGACATCTTTAGTGCAGCCCCATTATAATAATACCCCCCCCCCCTCCCCTTCAAATTTGCTGTAGAAGAGGAGGGGGTCCCTGCATGCTTGTGTTTCTGGATTTGTTTTTTTGGTGTGTGTGTGCGAGAAGTATTTAATTTTGTTTATCAATTTTTTAATTTTATATCTAGGGTAATGGAATAAGCATTTGTGTGCTTTTTTCCATCCAGTCCCCATGTGTGTGCAGTTTTGTAAATTTTGTCTTTTACAGTTTTTGATGTGTGAGCAAGATGCTCTGTGTGCATTTGCATGTGGGACCTCGGTTTATAGTCTCACCCAAAGGATTTTATGGGAGAATGGAGACTGCACTGATGTTAACTCCAGGGGAAAAATCTTGAGCGCGATTCGAACCCGGGTTGTCGGATTGAGTGAGTGAGTGTGTGTGTGTGTGTGTGCCTGTGTGCTTTGATTTGTGTAATGTTTCCATGTTGATTCCCTGACTTGCCATGACTGAAGGAAAACTTCCTCATGAATACAACAGCACAGTTGTAAAACACAGCTGTTTCCCTTCTCTTCTTTCTTACTGAAATCTACCCCCACACTCGCCACTCTGGCCAAAATGTAACTGTCATAATACATAGGCCCATCTCCACATGTACAACTGTCATAATACATAGGCCCATCTCCACATGTACAACTGTCATAATACATAGGCCCATCTCCACATGTACAACTGTCATAATACATAGGCCCATCTCCCACATGTACAACTGTCATAATACATAGGCCCATCTCCACATGTACAACTGTCATAATACATAGGCCCATCTCCACATGTACAACTGTCATAATACATAGGCCCATCTCCTCATGTACAACTGTCATAATACATAGGCCCATCTCTCATGTACAACTGTCATAATACATAGGCCCATCTCCACATGTACAACTGTCATAATACATAGGCCCATCTCCACATGTAGAAAAATGTTTACGCTGGTCCTCAGCTAGAGCTCTGATGTTCACCAATGGTGAGATTGTTGTGTATGTGACTGTATTCCAGACCATTTAGGTAGTGGCAGGGATGGTGTCTAAACGAGACTTCAGTGCACTTGTGGTTTGGCTTTTTTTTCTTGGTCTTTTAATTAATTTTTTTAAAAAGAATTTTATCCAATTCCTACCTGCATGAAATAGCCTACTCTTCCTAAAGTTGGAACAGTTTTTAATGTGTGTGTAAGATGGTCTGAGTGCATTCACACAGGGCACTTTGGTTTGTAGTCTCATCTGAAGGACTTTGACATTTTTACAAATTTTTTGTCAAACTGGGAAGAAATGGCAAGGCTGGGAATCGAAATGAGGACCTCACTGATGACTTGTTAGGCAGGTGAACATCTTGACCATCTTTCCACCTTCCCTCTAAACATGTGAAATAAAAATGTAACCATATAAAATAACAAACCCACATCAGCATGTGAAATAAAGCTGTCTGAAATGTAACTGTCATAAACTCGCCTCGGCATGGGAAATAAAGCCATCTAGAATATAACGATCATAAGAAACCCACCTTCCCATGTAAAATAAACCAGTCTAAAATAAAGCTGTTGTAATAAACCCACCTTCTCTCATTTTGAAATGAAGCCATTTAAAATAAAACTGTCGTAATAAACCCACCTCCATGTATAAAGCTATCTAAAATGCAACCATTACATCTTTACACGTGAAATGAAACCATTTAAAATACAATTATCATAATAAACCCACCTTAACTCCTAAAGCCATGTAATATACAATTGTAATAAACCTGCCATCTGTATGTGAAATGAAGCCATTTGAAAACAAAACATAATAAAGTTGCCCCCACATATATAGCCATCTGAAATGTTACACAACTGTCATAACATCTGCCTCCATGTGTAAAGCCATCTAAAATGCAACTATTACAATAAACCCACCTTCGCATATAAAAGGCATGTAAAATACAATTGTAATAAACATGCCATCAGTATGTGAAATGAAAAAAACGAAACCCGCCTCCACATTGTAAAGCCATCTAAAAAAATAATGCAAGTATCATAACAAACCCACCCTCTGCATGTAAAGTACAACTATCCTAATAAAACCCACCTCCACATGTAAAGCCATCTAAAATACAACTAATAAAACCCACCCTCTGCATGTGAAAAGAAGCCAATTGAAATGAAGCCAATTGAAACTGTAATAAACTCGCTTCCATGTGAAATAAAGCGGTTGCTTGCAACCCTTGTAATGCATCCATGTGTAAAATAAAGCCCTTTAAAATGAACTTTTTGACACACTCGCCTTCCGCATGTGAAAGAAAGCCATTGTGAATGCAACATACCCATGAGAATAAGTTCACAAAACTGTATACATATGGAGACTGGATGTGAAAACAAAAACGGGAGTGGTGGTGGTTCCCTTATCAAAAGAAATATAAGATAAAGCCATCTAAAGTATAAGTATAATAAAGCCATCTTTTGCCACATGTAAGAGTCCTTCAAAACACACACACTTCAAAACAGACACCTCCACTTGTAAAATAACCCTCTAACACAAAAGGACAAAAAAAAAGTTAAACCCTGCATCCACATGTTACCGAAACCATCTAAAGATAAAACTTACCACCTAAAATAAACCCTCTAAACATGATAAACCTGCATGTAATGCCAGCCATCAAAAATATACTTGATGTAAAATCTAATCAAACACAAGAAACCCCCCTTTGTGAAATGAACCATATACACACAACTACATCCACATGCAAAATAACCACATAAAAACGATACATCTATGCTTGCATAATAAACCATCTGAAGGAATGAGAAACCTACCCCCACACAACAAACTACCTTTTGTAAACTAAACCATCTGAAAACAAACTACCCCATGTAAAATAAACAATCTTAAAACTACCTCGTGTAAAATAAACCTAAAAACAAAGTACCTTCTGTAAAATAAACGGAAAAAACAAACTACCTCGTGTAAAAAAAAAAATAATCTAAGAACACCTTGTGCAAAATACACCATCTAAATGCAAACTACCTCATAAAATAAACCATTTTATTTATTTACTTTTTATTTATTCTTTTATATCGAGGATAACAGAATAAGCAATCATGTGCTTTTTTTCATCCGGTCCCGTGTGTATGCAGTTTTTGTAAATATTGTCATCTGTTCCTACCGGCACACGATGGCCTACTCTTACGAAAAGCGGAACAGGATTTAACGTGTGCGCAAGATGTTCTGCGTGCGTTCGCACACGGGGCCTCGGTTTAAAGTCTCATCCGAAGGACTTTTGGGGAGAGTGGAGTCAGCACTGATGTTAACTCCAGGAAGAAAATTTCCTCGACCGGACTCGAACCCGGGTCTTTCAAATTGCCAGCGCAATGTTCTGACCACTAGGCTATCCGCCCCCCTGACCACTAGGCTATGCGTAAAAATAAGCCCACCACGTGTAAAATGAACCATCCAAAATCACTTTCCACATTATGATGTAAAATCATGAACAACAAAAATTACTTCCGTGTAAAATAAACCACCCAAATAAAGCTACATGTATAATAATGAAAAATAAACCATCTAAATACAATAAAGCTACCTCTGCATGTCAAATCATCCAAAAAAAAAAACCCAAACGCTACCATACCATACCTTCATGCAGAAAACAAACACTCTAAAAAAACCACACATTTAACCTACATATGGAATAAACCACCTAGAAGAAACCCACCTCAACATTATAAAACAAACCTCAATAATCCTATGTCCGCATAATTATAAACTAAATCTAAAACAAACCTCAATCATCCCATGTAAACATAAAAACAGGCTCCAAAACAAACCTCAATAATCCCATGTGCACATTTAAAATAAACTAAATCAAACCTCAAAATAATCCCGTGTCCACATAGAAATACATCTAAAACAAACCTCAATAATCCTATCTCTACATTTAAAATAAATAGCAATCTAAAACAAACCTCAATAATACCATGTCCACATATAAACTAAATCTAAAACAAACCTCAATAATCCCGTCTCCACATATAAACTAAATCTAAAACAAACCTCAATAATCCCGTCTCCACATATAAACTAAATCTAAAACAAACCTCAATAATCCCGTCTCCACATATAAACTAAATCTAAAACAAACCTCAATAATCCCATTTCCACATATAAACTAAATCTAAAACAAACCTCAATAATCCCATTTCCATATATAAACTAAATCTAAAACAAACCTCAATAATCCCATTTCCATATATAAACTAACTCTATAACAAACCTCAATAATCCCATCTCCACATATAAACTAAATCTAAAACAATTCTCAACAATCCCATGTCCACATGTAAAGTAAACCATCTACAACATTCAACATGAACCTTCACATACAAATGGTCATCCCAAATACAATGGAAAAAAGACCCTACCCAACACGTCAACTATAGACTACCTCCACATCTAAAATGTAAAACTAAAAAATCTTAATTTATAGCCATCATGATAACCCACAGCCACTAGTAAAATAAAGCCATCCAATACACAAAATACCACCATCCACCATGTAAACCCAGTTTAATAATTGTGAATTAAGCCTTATAAAGTATAAATGTCGTAATAAACCAAACTCCAGATGTGGAATAAAGCCACCCAAGAGATAATTGTCATAATGAACCTACTTACACATTTGGGAAAAACCATCAAAATGAAATGGTAGCAATAAATAAATCCACCACCCCATGTAAAATAACTTCCCCTCCATGCTGAGTAAAGCCCAACTCCTGTGAAATAAAAACAAACCTCAATAATCCTATGTCCACATATAAACTAAATCTAAAACAATCCTCAATAATCCCACCTCCACATATTAACTAAATCTAAAACAAACCTCAATAATTCCATCTCCATATATAAACTAACTCTATAAACAAACCTCAATAATCCCAAGTCCATATATATATATAAACTAAATCTAAAACAAACCTCAATAATCACATCTCCACATATAAACTAAATCTAAAACAAACCTCAATAATCCCATCTCCACACGTGAAAGAAATCACAATCTAAAACAAACATCAATAACCCCATCTCCATATATAAACTAAATCTAAAACAAACCTCAATAATCCCATCTCCATATATAAACTAAATCTAAAACAAACCTCAATAATCCCATCTCCATATATAAACATCTAAAACAAACCTCAATAATCCCATCTCCATAAATAAACATCTAAAACAAACCTCAATAATCCCATGTCCACATGTAAAGTAAACCATTTACAACATTCAACATGAACCTTCACATGCAAAATGATTATTCCAAATACAATGGAAGCCCCCTCCTCCCCCACCTTAACTACAGGCCACCTCCATATCTAATACTGTAAAACTATCTAACAAATCTTAATTTATAGCCATCATGATAACCCCACAGCCACCAGTGACATAAAGCCATCCAATTCACAAAATACCATCATGTAAACCCAGCTTAATAATTGTGAAATAAGCTTTATAAAGTATAAATGTCATAATAAACCAAACTCCAGATGTGGAAAAAAGCCACCCAAGAGATAATTGTCATAATGAACCCACTTGCACATTTGGGAAAAAAACATCAAAATGAAACCTGTGCAATAAAGCCATCCAAAAGATGCCTGTCATAATAAACCCAGTCACACATTTGGGAAAAACCATCAAAATGAAATGGTAGCAATAAATAAATCCACCACCCCATGTAAAATAACTTACCCTCCACATTAGCCATCTACACATGTGATATAAAAACAAGCCTCAATAATCCTATGTCCACATATAAACTAAATCTAAAACAAACCTCAATAATCCCACCTCCACATATAGACTAAATCTAGAAAAGCCTCAATAATCACATGTCCACATATCGAGGGTTGCCTGCCAGAAGCAGCTATGGGCCACTTTTTCAGTTTTTGGTATGTGGAGACTCTTTATAGCATATACTTTACTGTTACATACAATAAGCTATGTGGCTGCCATTGATTTTTAAGTAGTTATTAACAAAAACTATTCTGGTTTATCAAAGTTCTCACCCATCCCAACCCTGCCTGAAATGCCCAGAACACGATAGCCGCTACTGGCAATGCAAATTCATCTACTTCTGATTTCAATTTTCCTCCCCAAAATGTCTGTCTGGGGATGATTGAAGCAGGTAGAGGCAAAGTGGCTACAGGCTACATTGTTTTGACCCTGCACAAACTGGCCAATTGTACATGATTACTGCTGGCGATTGCCAAAGAGGGAGGTTCTGTAAATCCTAGTCTGTAATCTAATAACAGAGGGACGTGGCAGCAACATCCTGCTTACAGAGGAACTATACAGGGAGACATAATTTTTTAGACTTCCATTTTCATCTGCGTTTGCACAGGAAGAAGACTGCTGGTAATGTTTAAAATTAAGGATTTTAAATACCATAGTTTGTTTTAAGTTCTTGTTTATACAAACAAAAGTCGAGATATAATAGTACTCATCATTACAGTGTGCAATTTGCGCAATATAACGTTTGAATTAATGTCCTTTGGACAAAATATTGCTTAATAATGCGATTATGCTGGAAATAAATAACAATTTAGTAAGAAGCTTTCTTGGCAAACTTTTGTATTTTTTCTTGTTTTAGTTTGAGTTGTTCAGTTCC
>CM060326.1:455382-457882 GCA_030674155.1 Stramonita haemastoma | reverse complement strand
ACAGCGCCTACGCATTATTATTATTATTATTATTATTTTTATTGTACAGCCCAGAGCCACCCTGATTTTTCCTTTACGATTTAAAAAAAAAAAAAAAAAAAAAAAAAAAAAATATATATATATATATATATATATATATATATATATATATATATATATATATATATATATATATATATACATAAAAATTTTTCGTCATCCCTCCTACCGGCACACAATGGCCTGCTCTTCCGAAAGGCGGAACGGGGTTTTAACGTGAGCAAGATGTTCTGCGTGCGTGCACACACGGGGCCTCGATTTATAGTCTGGTCCGAATGACTTTAAGATAAAATTAAGATATAATGATAATCTAAAAGTGCCCTTTTTGTGACAAAAATGAAACTGAAATCCGTTTACTAGTTGAATGTCAAAAGTTTGCAGACTTGAGGGAGAAATACCTTTCCCAATATTCATGATAATAAACATTTCCTTGAAACTATTCTGAATAGTGAAAATGTTTGCCTGTTAAGACATGTGGGTATGTATATATTATATGCTCTGAAAACCAGAGTTTCTGGAAAATAAAACATCACATTGCCAAAAATTATTTTATTTGTTTATACTTCTGTTAAAATGTGTACCCCCTTGTATGCAGGCCGGTGGCCTTACAAATAAAATCGAGTTCCGAGTTCTCTCTCTCTCTCTCTCTCTCTCCTCTCTCTCTCTCTCTCTCTCTCTCCTCTCTCTCTCTCTCTTTAAACCGAGGCCCCGTGTGCGAACGCACACAGAACATCTTGCGCACACGTTAAATCCTGTTCCACTTTTCGTAAGAGTAGGCCATCGTGTGCCGGTGGGAACAGATGACGATATTTACAAAACTGCATACACACGGGGACCGAATGAAAAAAGCACATGATTGCTTATTCTGTTATCCTCGATATAAAAGAATAAATAAATAAATAAATGGATGGATTACGAATCTGCCACCTAAGCATAAACCATGCAGTAAATAAAATCGAAGATATATCAACGCTCATCACAAATCAAGGGAAACCATTTCACATAATTGGTCTTTCTGAGTCAAGACTTTCAAAGCATATAATGGATACGACATATATATTCCCGGTTACAAAATCCTACGAAGAGATCCACAACAACCCAAAGAAACAGGAATCTTAATCTATATTAGTGAATCAGTAACGTTCAAACGTCTTCCCCATCTAGAAAGTCATGAAGTAGAATCTATCTGGATTGAAGTTTCTGTGAGAGGTACACACCCTATTGTAATGGGGTTCTGCTACAAAAATCCATCAGAAAGAACAATTGGATAGACAAGTTTGACTCCATGATGAACGAAGTCCTATTAGAATCCAGGGAAATAATCTTACTGGGAGTCTTCAATATTGACCTAGCAAAAGTACACAATCAATGGACCCAAGTTATGAATTCCCTCAGTCTTCACCAATTAGTCAATTCACCCACAAGAGTCACATCAAATTCAAGCACAATTATTGATCACATCTACGCATCTAACCCTAAAAACATCATAGAAACGTGTGTCCCTGTCTACAACTGCAGCGATCACTATCCAGTCTGTGCCACATGGTCAAGAAAAAGGAACAAAAATTCCCAAACCTGGCCATAAAACTATAACCTATCGTTCTTTCGCAAAATTTGATGAACAGCTTTTTCTCCTAGAATTATGTAACTCCAAGCTCTCAGAAACATTCAACATTACAGATCCAGACTTAGCCATTGAGCTTTGGATAAAAACTTTTACTGAAATCTACAACAAGCATGCTCCACTAAAAACAATTAGGATCAAACATGTCCCCAAACCGCCTTGGCTCACAAAAGAACTAGAGGAAGCATGTTATCTTAGAGATTTTCTAAAAGAAAATAAATAGGAGTAAAAAAAATTAAGGAATGCCATAAACTCACAAAAACGTCGAGAAAAAAGAAATATTTCCAAGACTTACTTTCTTCCAAACAAAACACAAAGACTATATTGCGAGCAATAAACCAGATAACAAACAATCAGCCATCTTCCAAATCAAACGTAATCAAAGACATTTCTAGTGAAAAACTTAACAAATACTTCATCAATGTTTCCTCTAACGTAATTAGCAATGATGATTCAAAGTCCAATGACCTCAATGAATTAAAACATTACTGCCTAGAAAAGCATATTCCTTCTAAAATTCACATACCATTCATATCTGTTTCAGAGGTCTATAACTATCTAACTCACCTCAAACAATCAAGAACACGTGGTCTTGATGGAATAGACAGCAAAATACTAAAACTATCAGCCCCAGTTATCACTGACACCCTAACCCTAACATATATATATATATAACACCTTTGTCTTAACAAAAACTACTTCCCCAACGCCTTTAAATGTGCTAAAGTGATACCCATCTACAATTCTGGTGATACTTCTGACCCGTCAAACTATAGGCCAATCTCTATTATACCTATGCTCTCAAAGCCCCTGGAAAAACATATAAATAAGCACCTA
>CM060326.1:424032-455282 GCA_030674155.1 Stramonita haemastoma | reverse complement strand
CAAAAACTACTTTCATCAACATTCCTCATTGTTATTGTTCATTTGATCACTCGCACATACATGTGTATCTGGTCACTGTTCGTCTGCATCCACTAATCTGATGTTTTAGTGCTGTGTATTACATATTTAGTGTGTTGTTATTGTCTTTGAATATTGATAGGATCCAGTGATTGGAATAAAATTCATATGAACACATAAGAAAATATGAACCTCTTTGCGTGTGTTACAGAGCTCAGTGAGTGAGTGAGTGTGTGTGTGTATGTGTGTGTGTGTATGTGTGTGTGTGTGTGCGTGCGTGCGTGCGCGCGCGTGTGTGTGCGTGCGTGTGTGGTGCGTGCGTGCGTGCGCGTGTGTGGTGTGTGCGTGTGTGTGTGTGTGTGAGTGCGAGTGGCGTGCACTTTCACACACTCACGCACACATATAAATAAAATCTGTCTATATGCATGTGTGAGTAAAACAGTTTTTCTTGATGCATGTTTCTGTATGTATGGACCTATCTTATGGCTGTTTTTGTTTCGGTTTGGGGTTGGGTAGGCGTTTTTTTTGTTGTTAGTGTTGTTGCTGTTTTGCTTCTATTTTTTCATGATAACGACTTCATATACCTGCATGTGCGTCTACCTTCTAAGTCAGTGAAAAGTGTGCATGTACAACTGATTCCATGTACCTTGCTGTAATCTATAAGCAGCCATATACCTTGCTATAATCTATAAGCAGCCATACTCCGACTAGATATGGTGTGTGTGTGTGGGGGGGGGGGGGTGTTACTTCTCTTAATGAAGAATATAAGTTATTATGCTAGGAGCATGTCATGGATTAACACACTCATTATTATATTTCAAACCATAACAACATAATTATTGTAGGCCTTGGCACTTTTGCTTACATCAATAATTGACACAAGTTTTGGACTCGGCCATAAAGAGCGGTTGACAATGAGAAAGACTAGACTTTTCTCAGATGGGAAGTATATTGGTCATGCAGATGCCATGTTTAAAGCTGTAAATAAAGACCTGAATAAATTCCTAGAAAAAAACAGAATTTGCTTTCTTTCATCAATCGTTGCTAGAACAAAATCTGAGACCCACAGAGGATAAGTTGCCCCCCTCCCTCTCTCTCTCTCTCTCTCTCTCTCTCTCTTCTCTCTCTCTCTCTCTCTCTCTCTCTCTCTCTCTCTCTCTCTCTCTCTCTCTCTCTCTCTCTCTCTCTCTCTCTCTCTCGACAGGCACCTGAAAGATGTCACCAGAAGGTTTTTCGCACCCTCAAATAAACATGCTACAGTTTATGGACTGGCGTTTTGCTCACATACAGCAAGAGCTGCAACATCATACTGCCAGCATTAAAACAACCATTGAAGAGAAATTCAAAATATTAGACAACAGCATATCACACATTAAACGAGACATAAGTGAGTTAAAAGAAGTGGTGGAAGAAAACAGAGAGAACATTGAGGACATTATGGAAGACAGGCGCACGATTCTGGACAGACTGGACAAGCTTGAAAGAAATGTGCAAACAATTGAACAAGATGCTAAATCATGCAATGTGGTGTTCTTCAATATTGCAGAACTTCGATATGAGGACAGGGCTTCTACAACACAAATCATTGTAGACCTTCTGAACTCTTACAACCCAGCAACCTACTGGCATCCAGAGGACATTGTCAAAGCGTTCAGACTGGGGGAAACTTAGGCAGCAAGGAAGCGAACCTCGACCAATCCTAGTGCAGTTCAGCAGGATGTCAGACAAAATGGCTGTGCTGGGGGATTCAGATCTCAGAGAAGACCTCAGACAAAATGGCATTAGCGTTGCGTCTGATCTCACCTCACGACAAAGGGAGTTGATCGACTTCTACCGCAGTCAAGGCAAAATCGCTTACTTCTACAATGGAAGACTGCAGGTCAAGGACAGACAAGAGCCACGACCAAGGTTTCCTGAAGAGAAATGGAGTGCAACAAGGTCTGCTCAGGGAACAGAAGACTGGCCTCATCTCCAACACAGCAGACAGAGAGGACATGACAGAAGCTGGTTCAGAAAACAGTCAATAGAAGCTCTGACAGGAGCCAGCCAGCCAAAGTTTCCAGGTCACCTTCATTTCAACCAGAGGATGATGAATTTGAAGTGACTCCACCAACCATCAGACGACAGTGGCATTCCTACTCCGGTGGAGCCATTCAAGAGAAGTGTGGGAACACTGTCTCCAAGAGCAATGCAGGGTATAGGAATACGTCCTATCCCAGAGACTCTGTTCATGCCAGGAATCATGAAAGAAATTTTCATGAGGACTCTCACCGAAGACCAGTTGTTCCAGCTCCTCAAGCATACAGGGAGGAGGAAACTGACTTTCCAGCACCTGAGCACAAGCGGTTTGTGTTTTTCAAAAACCAGAGCCACAATGGGGCCACAGCAAATCGTGACAGACTAAGACGTAACTCTCATTGTGGGTTAGTAAGGTGCCAAGATCAAAGCAGGAATATGCAAGAAACTGACATACATACAGTGTGTGAGGATACCAGAGGTGGTAACAGTCACAACGACTCAAAGAAAAATGCAGAAAGGTGTAAAAGCAATGAAAATGAGGAAGACAATGAAGAAAATGACAAAAGTTTTTCTCCCTTTCCCAGGGATGAAGAACAGATAGATGATGACAAAACCACAGGTAGCAGGACCAAAGTAACATTGATGAGTGACATGGACGCATTTCACCAACATGATTCTGACAGTCATGAACAGGGACCTAACATTACAGACTCTGACCAGGACATAACAACGGTTAATGAGGCACAAAAACTGACTGATGTAAACCTTGACAGACCAAACAACACTGAAGACCAAAGTGACAGAGTAGAGAGTGCAGAAAATCATGGTGACCATGGGGTCTCACTGGTAAAAAATAATGGAGGTAAAGTTGGTAAAGCAGTCCACAAACGGTCAGATACAGGCAGTGGTAAAAATATAGACTCTCACAGAGAGATGGAGGCAACAGAGCAGAGCAAAGCAGGACCTGCAGGCCTGTGTAATGCCCAGCCACCAGGAGCAGGGAGGCAGCCGAGACCTACCAGGCGTGCTGCCTCTCAGAAACAAGAAGCTCAGAGCACGCATGCAGAATCACGTAGGTCAGTGAGCCAGTCCAGCATCCTGGACTCTCTCAGGAGAGTTTCAGTGGGGGAACATCCCCATGAGAGCGGAGTGGCCTCACGTGATAAAAGGAAGCCTGCTAATTCTGGAGCCTCTGTCTCCAAGAAATAGGACATTGGCCGGGCCACAGGAAGAATATCCACATATAAAGATAATAAAAAACCAACTTTGTGGCTTGATTGATGAACCCAAAGAGAAGCCGCAACAACTATTTGTAAATAGTGTACATAAACAACATATTGATTTTCTAAATTATAATGTTAATGGCTTATTACAAAAATTAGAAAATAAAGATTTTGTTAACTTTCTTGTGCTACATGATTTTATATGTTTAACAGAAACGTTTATTAGTTTTGATTTTGAATCACCACTTTTCAATGATTTTGTTTTATTTACATCAAAGGCCAAGAAGTTGTCGCAACAAGGCCGATATTCTGGAGGAGTGATTGTTATGGTGAGAAAGAGGTATGCCTGCTATGTTGATAAGGTTGATGTAAAATATGATAATATAGTTGTGCTTAATATTCAAAAAGATTTGTTACAAACTGATAAAGATGTACGGCTAATTTGTACTTACATACCTCCATATGATTCTATGTTTTGGAAACATCACCAAAATGGCTATGGTATGGAAATGTTAGAGCAGTGCATATTGGACTTGCAGGAATTGAATGATGATTTTTATGTTCTATTGACAGGTGATTTGAATGCAAGAACAGCATGTGTGAACAATTCTTTTTCAGATGATGAGTTAGATTGGGAGTTGAAAACAGTGTGTGGTCACAAGTGATTTTTCAAGAAATTCACAAGACAAGCAAACAAATGTATTTGGCAATCAGCTACTCGAAATATGTAATATGTTTGACTTTTTGATTTTGAATGGTCTGTGTCAACATGACTTTGATGATGGGTTTACATATATTTCTTCTTCAGGAGCCAGCACTGTTGACTATTTTATCATGTCTTGTGAATGGTATGCATCTGTTGATATTGTAACTGTAGACATAAAAAGTACTACAGAGTCGGATCATCTACCTGTTTTTATGAGGGTTAATTTGAAAACTAATGTGACCAACCAAAGTGTCGAACAAGCAGACAAAGAGGAACATAGTGTAGTAGAAAAAATAGTTTGGAAAGATAATAAGAAAGAAGAATTTATTGAAACACTCAACAGCCTTAGTATGCAGAATAAAATTATGAGGGCCTTAAATTTACTTGACAATAACATAGATGATGCTCTAGAGCTTTTTACACAATGTTTGAATGAGGCTAGTAGTTGTATGCTTACTAGATGTCATAACTCTCAGAATAAACGGTCGAAATGGTTTGATGATGAATGTTATCAGGTTAAAAAAGAGACAAGAAGAGCCTTGAATTTATTCAGAAAAAACAAAAGATGAAAATGACAGACAAATTTATGTTACAGCACGGAAAAAGTATAGACAGTTATTAAAGGCCAAGCGCCAAGCATTCAGAAAACAAAAGGTAGAGTCTCTAGCAAACAATAGTTCAAATTCAGCACTGTTTTGGAAAGAGCTTCGAAGTATGGGATGTGCTAACAGAAATAGAGTTACCAACAATATAAATTTTACAGAGTGGGTTAATTATTTTAAAGAGGTATTTCAAAGCAATAAAGGTATATTTAGTAACTGTTTACATACAGAAGTAGATTTGTTAGAAGGAAATGAACATGAACTAAACAGAGAAATAACAAAAGAGGAAATAAATACAGCTATACATAAACTGAAGTCTGGTAAGGCATGTGGGATTGATGAAATTACTGCGGAAATGCTAAAAAATGGAACTAGCGAAGCTAAACAGTTCATATTCAAGCTTTTTAATACTATATTCAATAAAGGTATATATCCACAGATCTGGTCTAAAGCCATTATTATTCCAATTTATAAAAAAGGGGATCCAGAGCTAGTAGATAATTATAGAGGAGTATCATTACTGAGTATTTTATCCAAATGTTATACTTCTATACTAAACGCAAGATTGTATTCCTGGCTGGAAAATAATAACTTGATCTGTGAAAAACCAAGCAGGTTTTAGGAAGAGATATTCTACAGTAGACCAGATTTTCAATTTATATTCAATTGTCCAGAAGTGTATGTCCAAGAAAGGTCAAAAACTGTACGTTGCTTTTGTTGATTTCAAAAAGCCTTTGACTCGATTAAACATGATAAACTTTTGAACTGTATAAAAAGTCAGGGGATAAAGGGAAAATTTCTTGCTTCACTATCAGCCATGTATAGCTCCTTATTATCTTGTATCCGAACGAATAGCCAGTTATCAGATTTTTTCCAATGTCCAGTAGGAGTCAGGCAAGGTTGTGTTCTGAGCCCCACATTGTTTTCAATATTTATCAACCAGCTAGCTAATGTTATCAATGAAAAAGGAAAACATGGGGTTCAGTTGCTACCTAATATCATGGATATTTTTATTCTGTTGTTTGCAGATGATGTTGCACTATTTTCAACAACCCCAGGAGGTTTGCAGCATCAATTAAACATTTTGAAAGACTGCTGTAATGATTTACAGTTAAGTGTTAACATTAATAAAACGAAGGTGATGGTCTTTAGGAAAGGTGGATTTCTGTCAAAACAGGAGCAATGGTATTACAATGGTATTAGGTTAGAAGTTGTAAATCAGTATTGCTATTTAGGGTTCAGTTTTACAACAAAGGTTAGCTGTAAATTAGGTACAGAGCATTTAGTTACGAAGGGAAGGAAGGCAGTGGTTCAGTTAAATAAAGTCTTTCACAGGTATAAAGAGATGAATGCTAGTACCTTCTTCAAGATTTTCGATACTAAGATTCAGCCAATTTTATTGTATTCATCAGAAATATGGGGCACAAACAGACTAGAACACATCGAGAAAATTCATTTGATGGCATGTAAAAGATTTTTAGGAGTACCTGTAAGAACACCCAATAAGATGGTATACGGAGATTTAGGTAAATATCCACTTTATGTCAATTCATGTACAAGAACTATTAAGTACTGGTTAAAACTATTGCAAATAGATCAAAACAGAATACCATATAATGCTTACTGCATGCTGTTAGAGCTAGATAAAAATGGTAAATACTGCTGGATTTCAAAAATAAGGGAAATTTTGTGTGAAACCGGTTTTAACATTGTTTGGATGCAACAAGGTGTTGGGGATGTAAAACTTTTCTTAGGTATGTTTAAGCAAAGATTAGTAGACATGTTCATTCAAGAATGGGATGGGACTATAAGAGATAAAGATAGGTATGACCACTACAGATCATTTAAAAGTATTTTTGTAAAAGAGCAGTATATAAACTCTATTGATGTCTACTGCTTTCGAGTAGCAATCACACAAGCAAGATTTAATGTTCTACCCCTTAATAATAATGTATATAGATATAGTGAGAATGATCGAGAAAAAATGTGTCCTTTTTGTAAAACGAAAGTTGAAAATGAAGCCCACTTTCTTTGGGAATGTTGCATATACACAGGCTTAAGAGAAAAGTTCTTAAGTGGGTGTATCAACGTACCATTGCCCGATTTGTTCAAAGCAACAAATGATGAGTACAGGCACAATTTGTCAAGATATATTTTTCACTCTATTAATAAAAGGAAGACAATGCTAATTCAAGATGTATATTGAAAAACTGTTATGATTCGACACGTAATGATGTGCATGATTTCCACAATTTTCCCTAGACATCATATTTTTGTGATTAGAATAACGTGTGTTTTGCTTCTTTGATCAGTTATAAATCAAACCTTTGTGCATTTGGTTTGCCAGTTATATGAATGAACCCCAAGCCCATGAAATGTATTGTGGTCCATGGCCAATGTACATTAAATCATTTCAGTGTTCAGTGTTCAGTGTTCTCTCTCTCTCTCTCTCTCTCTCTCTCTCTCTCTCTCTCTCTCTCTCTCTCTCTCTCTCTCTCTCTCTCTCTCTCTCTCTCTCTCTCTCTCTCTCTCTCTCTCTCTCTCTCACAAGTCCTTCGGATGAGACTTTAAACCGAGGCCCCGTGTGCGAACGCACGCAGAACATCTTGCGCACACGTTAAATCCTGTTCCGCTTTTCGTAAGAGTAGGCCATCGTGTGCCGGTGGGAACAGATGACATTTACAAAACTGCATACACACGGGGACTGGATGTAAAAAAGCACAAGAGTGCTTATCCCATTATCCTCGATATAAAAGAATAAATCAATCAATCAATCAATCTCTCTCTCTCTCTCTCTCTCTCTCTCTCTCTCTCTCTCTCTCTCTCTCTCTCTCTCTCTCTCTCTCTCTCTCTCTCGCTCTCTCTCTCTCTCTCTCGTTCGTTTTCAATAAAGAGAGAGAACTCCTGTCTAGTATGAGGTTATGCTCGTCGTGTGGTATGATATAATGGTCGCGTCCCTTTACATAGTATGGCACAATGGCTGAGTTCCCTTATGTGGTATGATGTAGTGGTTACGTCCCTTTATGTGGTATGATATAATGATTACGTCCCCTTACGTGGTGTGAGATAATGGTTGTGGCCCCTTATATAACCCTCTTATAAGGTGTGATACAATGGCTACGTCCCCTTCCGCGATATTATACAAAGGTTGCAGCCCTTCACGGGATGTGATACAATTGCTCCATTCCCATAAGGTATGATACCTACACTGCCTGTGGCCCCTTATGTGGTATGATACAATAGTTGAGTCCCCTCACGCGGCTGCCTATAACGGTAAGCCTATGACATAATGGTTATAGCACTCTAGTGCTTACTCCAGCCTGGACTCCCCTTGCATTTGAGAAAAGTAGCCTACTAGGCCTGTTTTGAGGGTGGCCCCAGGCGTTGAAGTGGGATGACCTTCAGACCCTCTGCCAGTTCTGCTGGGACTGTAATATAATCTCAACAACAACAACACAATGGCTGATAGAGACACTCTGAAAGAAGATCTAGCCTTAACCCTATTATCCCAGTGGCTAAGAAGCTCTACAGCCACTTGGAGGATCTACAGGTGACGGACACAAACATGCTTGCACGCATGTATACACACACGCACGCAAGCACGCGCGCGCGCCACACACACACACACACACGCACGCACGCGCACGCGCGCACATACACACACACACGTACGCACGCACGCACGCACGCGCACACACACACACACACACATACACACACACACACACACACACACACACACACACACACACACACATACACAGCCTGGTGGTTAGAATGCTGCAGTCACAATCAGCCAGGTCCGGGTTCGAACCACCATCTACAATCCCACTCAAGGGATTTTTTCCCCCTGGAGTTAACATCAGTGCAGATGCCACCCCCCCATAAATCCTTGGATGATACTGTAAACTGAGGTATCTGTGCGAACACATGCAGATAATCTTGTTCACACTTTAAAGACCTGCTCCACCTTTCGGAAGAGTATGCCACTGCGTGCCATGGGAGCAGTTGACAAAATTTACAAAACCGCTTGCACACTGGGACTGAGAGTGAAAAAAGCACACTAGTGCTTATTACTATTTTGAAAAAGATAGTCTGAGACTGATAACACGTGTTTTGACACAATTTGATACTTTGGCCAGTCTTGTACGAACAATGCATACTAAACAAATCAATTTCATTCCATATAAATCTGAAGAAAGATGTAGATGATGTTGTGTCAATGATGCAGCGGACTTCTGCCGAAGATAACAAACAAAGAAGACAATTGAACTGCAACATGTTTCTGCTACCCACGGAACACTGACGTTGTTGTTGTTGTTGTTGTTGTTGTTGTCATTGTTGTTGTTGCTGCTGCTGCTGCTGCTGCTGCTGCTGCTGTTGGACATTCTCAAGCTTAACACCCTGAAGGTCACTCAGCGTGTGCTCTCTAAACTCCTCTCACCTGGGAATCACTGTGAGACTGTAAGTACACACAGGAAGATCACTTTTACGAGAATGGTTATACCCTGTCATACAGCAGCTATACTTCAGCTTCGGAAGATGTTGCAATTCTATGAGAGTTTGTCATAGATGAAGACGGTCTTGATGTAACATTTCAAATCATGATTTTTAAAAAATGAAAGAAAATAATAATTAAAAAATTCAAATCGTAAAAACACTTTATTGTAGACCTTGGCACTTCGCTTACACAACGGACAAAGCTTTTGGTATAGGCCAAAAATTGCTGACATGAAGGAATGTTGAACTTGCATATTTAGTCTTAATATGTACATATACACGAGATGGGAAAAGGCACTGGCAACACTGTATCAAAGTTGGCGATTTGGTGATGGCAAAAACAAAAAAATCATGGCTTAAAATCCACCATGTCAAATTTCAAACTCACAACCAACCCCTCCAAGACAGTCAGGATCAGAAACCGATCAGCTTATCCACTCTGTGTGTGTGTGTGTTGTGTGTGTGTGTGCGTGCGTGCGTGCGTGCGTGCGTGCGTGCGTGCGTGCGTGCGTGCGTGCGTGCATTCTTTTATTTCGAGGATAATGGAATAGGCCTAAGCACTCGTGTGTGTGCGTGCGTGCGTGCGTGCGTGCGTGCGTGCGTGCATTCTTTCATTTCGAGGATAATGGAATAGGCCTAAGCACTCGTGTGCTTTTTTTTGTACATCCAGTCCCCGTGTGTATGCAGTTTTGTAAATCTTGTGATCTGTGTGTGTGTGTGGTGTGTGTGTGTGTGTGTGTGTGTGTGTGTGTGTGTGTGTGTGTGTGTGTGTGTGTGTGTGTGTGTGTGTGTGTGTGTGCCAGAGACAGACAGACAGACCGAGAGAGGTTATTAGCCCTTAACCACTGCTACAAGTACAAAACCAAGATTATCAAATCAGAGTAAGAAACAAACTAAAAAAAAGAAGCGCGTGCCCTGTTTAAAAGAAGGCAAAGAGTGGAGCAATATTGGAAGACAGGCAGATAAGTCGGTTGGATTTCGCTGCTTACTGTTAAAGTCATGAATACATAATTATCCGTACAGTTGCTCTATGTGGCAACTGGATAAAAATAAGTAAACACAACTTAAATTTGAAAAACTCTCCCTCCCTCCAAAAAAAAATTGCACCAAAGAAAGAAGAAAGAATGAAAACCGAAACAGGAAATTAGTGTTTACATAATCACTATAAATAATGAGCTGAAAATAACTGGTTGGATGAAATAGTGCGCACAAAGATATGTCAGACTTAAAAGGGATTACTGACCGACGAAGCACATAAGTTAAAAAACGGTATATTATAGCGATTGAGGTCAGTCAACATTTGTTCAACAAAAATTAATTATTTTCCATAAAGACAAAACGTTCAGTTTGCACACGCCTGTTGTAGGCCTATTAGCAATTCATTTGAATAGCCAATCAGAGTGTTCGTTCATGTTGCTGTTCGCCATTTTGGTTTCTGGTCAGCAGTGAGATGGATAATACAGTACGTTACGAACTGGTAAGTGATCTTCGTTTTATCTCTTTCACTTCGATGTTTTGTAGAATGTAAGATGTAGTTTACAGCTCTCAGCTTTGGTCTTTCATATTCTTGTATGTGTAAATGCTGAACTAGAGTAAATGATAAAATACGAAAGTGCTTACAACGCCTACTTTGTTGCATTATGTGTCGATTGACTGTCGTCGCTTGCTTCAGTTCGTCGTGGACGGTTGACAATATTTTGATGTGGAGGTACTAAACTTATAAATTTTCCTTTGATTTGAATTTGAAATTAAAACCGTAGTGTATTGTAATTGATGATGACACCGTCGTTTGATGTGTCATGGCGGTTAATTGTCTGAAGGGGCTTCGTTTTGTTTCACCTTTGTAAACTTCCGGTTGTCATTATAACTCATGATCGATGGCCTTGAAGACTGATGGCATACCTAGAGATGCTGATTCATCATTTGTGACTGTGTGAGAAAGTGACCACATAGCTTTATCTTGATGTCTTACCTGTGTATTCTAGATTTCACACACGCTAACACCAGTAAGTTGAGTAACTCAACTCACACACACACACACACACACACACACACACACACACACACACACACACACAGGCGCGCGCACACACACACACACACTCAGAGTGTATGCACGCACACACACACACATACAGTGATACACACACACACACACACACACACACACACACACACACACACACACACACACACACACACACTGCAGCAGTACTGTCTGCCTGTTATCTCTTGTCTCTAGAGAGTTCTCAGTCCCTGACATGCATGCACTTACACATGGTACTTATTGATATATCATACAGTATGTGAACTAAGTAAAACACACAAGACAGTAAGACATGCTGTACACACATAAGCAAACCTATTTGGCTATTGTCTGTCTTGGTTTCTTGTGTTTCTGCTAGTATCTCTGCCTTTTGTTTGTCTGTTGTCAGTGTTGTGTTTACATGCCATCACTGGCATCAGATCAGTCATCAGATCAATCATTGTTTTTATACTGATGACTCTGATTTCCAAACCAGTGATGCTGATAGTGATACTCTTGAAAATCTGCCTTCTCTGTTGACAAACGTGTCCTGCTTTCTTCAATATGAAAATGGATGGTTTGCAACTAAATCAGTAAATGCTCATAAAACTGAAGCCATGCTCGTAAGGCCCAGACATTTAAACTCTTCTCAATAAGTGAATAACAGTACTACTTAAGTATACGTTGGCAATACATTAGTAATGTAGGTCCTCTGTCCACCTCTGTAAAAGGTAACTGGAGTAAGGTCATCAAGACAATTTACATGCAAAACTTCATCACCCAGACCTGCCACTATCACTAGTAGTAGTATCAGTTACACTTACAGTGCCAGTGTAGAGTAAGGACAATTTGCAAGTAGGCTGGCTACCTGTCCATTGATGCAATATCCAAGATTGTCACATCTCTTTTTTTTGCATTTTGATTAGTACTGTAATTTTCCCTTTTGGCTGGTCTACCAGCATCATCCATCCAGTTCCACTCCCTTCAATGAATACAAAACTCTGCAGCTCAATCCTCAGAAAGAAAAAAAAATCAGAACACATTACAATTTAATGAATTTACACCTCTCTTACGATCTCTCTATTGGTTGCCTGTTCCATAGGATAACTAACTTACTAAGGTAATTTAACTAAAATCAGTACCCTCTGATAAACCATTAAATAATAAATGTCTTGATTTTACAATAAAATACATTGATACCCTCTAACCTCTGTGAAGTTCTTCACCTGTACCCTCCTTTTCATTCCCTCCATTCTTCTGCAGACAGTGACTGAGTGAGATACCCTGTGTTAATTGATAACAAGATTCAAACAATTCACCATAGTGTTGGCTGGGAGTGTCTCTGTATTCCATCTGGTCCATCAATCTGGATTAATGACCTCCCTCCCTCTCCCTTCTTCAGAAGCCTTCTCAGTATATGACCCTTTTGTATCCAACCCCAAGACTAAGACAATAACTGAATCAGTGAATGAGATGCTTGTAAGTTTTCAACAGGTCTGCTAACATCTCCAAGATTTTCCCCAGCTGTTTCATATCATTATTGATTTGTTTCATATCTTGTAACAGACAGAATAGATCTCCATCTCCCTACCATAGTATATTATTTTCATGTGTGTGTGTGTGTGTGTGTGTGTGTGTGTGTGTGTGTGTGTGTGTGTGTGTGTGTGTGTAATTTAGATTTGCTATTTTTGTGACTGGTTGGATGTGTATCAAGTTGAATGGGAAGAATAGTTCTTGATTTGTTTTCACAAAAGCACTATGCATAATTTATAATTCCAAGTATTATTATATTAATTTTTTTTTAATGATTTAAATACACACACACACATGATTTATTGATTATCATTATGATGTATGCATGCATTTTATTTTTAGATCTATGTACAAGTTATAAAACACTCTTAAAAAATAAAATAGTATGTGTGTGACTGTATCAGTGTATGTGTGTGTGCATGTGCACACATGTTCCATGATTTAGATGTTTCCTGAAGTAAAAGAGATCAATACAAGTTCATGAAGTGATGTTCTTACACTGTTGTTACAGTTGGAGAATGAGGAAGTGCCAGCCCAGCCAGTGGCGATGGCGATGATTGTTCCACCTGCACCTCCCCCCTATGAATCAGGGACAGTGGCCAGTACACCCAGTAATGCACAGCCAGGTGAGAATGCACTCAGCAGATGTAAAGTGTGTGTGTGTGTGTCACTCTGTGTGTGTGTGTGTGTGTGTGTGTGCGCGTCCATGTGTGGGTGCGTGCGTGTGATAGATGTATAATATTACAATATCATGTTTTTTTGTAAGTCTTTATGAGTCACATTCAATGATTTGTCTGTAGTGTAGTATCTGGCAACTTTTCAGCTTTTATGTATGACTATGACTATGAGGCAAGATCTAATCATTTATTGATCTGATCACTAATGATCTATGCAACATGTAAGGCAAAAACTGAAAAAGGTAAGGTAAAGGTGTCCTATAACCTAGGCGGTCGTAGGGAAGCGAGGCATCAGGGACCTCAGCTTCTCTAGGGGCCAGCAAATTGAGGGTGGCACCCATCTTCATAGAAAGATCTATCTATGCTATAGAACTTTGTGAGTACATTTTACTTTTTGTGTTATGTTCTTCTCTGGGCTAATCATTAAGTTTTTTTTATGACATGTCATGTGTGAGGAATGTGGAAGCAAATTATAGAAAATTATAGAAACCTACTGTCATCCAGAAGGTAACATATTATATCTCATCTATTGCAAGAACTGTTTCAAACCAGTACATCTTATGTGTCAGTATCTGACAGTAACACTTGACTATACATGTATAAACTTTGAAAGCAATGTCTCATTGTCTGTCAACAGCCAAACTGCCCAACTATGTGGAAGCCACAACACTGCCCACATACGAAGAAGCCGAGCGCAGCAAGATGGAGGAGGCCCTGCATCCTTGCAGTGACAGTGTCAGTGACTCTTCTTTGGTATGATTTTCAGTAACTTAAATAAATCTACTGTGTTAGCCGAGGTTTGTAGTCTTATGATTTGCTTACATGCCGTTTGTGCTCCAAATCATTACCAGGATGTTGAAGTTTGTATTAAATGTTAAATTCAAAGATTAGCAATCAGTATTATATCTTGAAGAACACTTTCATTGTACAGACATGAGGATTTTTCACCTTTCAACAGAAATACGTCGGGGGCCATTTTAAAAATCAGTGTTAAAGTCTGTCCCGAGCCTTAAGGCTCATCAGGCCGGTGCTTATCCTGGTTTCTGTGGCTTAAGCAACTAAGAGTCATAGACTCCCCCCTAGATAGGACGCCAGTCTATCGCAGGGTTAACCCCCAACACAAGGTTGGTACCCCTTTTACACCTGGGTGGGGTGAGAAAATAGCCGTAAAGTGCCTTGTCCAAGGGCACAATGCCATAGCCGAAAGCTGGGATCGAACCCGCAACCTTTAGATTACGAGTCCAACGCCCTAACCACTAGGCTACAGCGGCGGCTAAAATCAGTGTAGTTTATACTTTAAAGATTTTCTCTTCCTTTTTCACTTGTTCTTCTTCTCATCTCTTTAAGCTCACTTTCAGAATGTGTGAGTATTCTTGTTATGTTCTCGTGATCCCTAGGGAAGTCGGAGGAGAAATCATCAATTCATGTCATATTTTATGTTGATGAGTGTTGTACATATTTGCAGAACTTTAAGGGTTGGGTTTTTTTCACAAAAGTGTGCACACACAAATGATGAACTGATTGATTTGCTTGTTGCAGGAGGCGGGTCAGAATCGAGATGTGTTCTCTGACATGACCATCGGCACAGATGGCATGTTCATCTGCACTTTCCTGAGTAAGTTTCTGCCTCCGTGGATTTCAGTATGCTGTTCGGCATTTTATGAATAAATATTGTTTATCGTTATGTTCAACACTGTTTTAGCATTGTAGTGTATGCTGTTTCTGATAATGTACTGCATGTTTCAGCACACGTTAAGACCTTCTAAAAAAATTAAATTTTTTTTTTTTTTTTTTAAAACAACAAACAAACAACAACAAAAAGAATATGTATGGATTCTGAAAATTGTATTTTACATGTTTCTTCAGGCTCCCTTAGATATATGATAACATATACATACAGTGGTATTATATGATATTATAATTATATACATGTACTTACAGTGGCATTGTTGTTATGATGTGTGTGTTGTGCAGTCTCGTTCCTGTTCAACTGGCTGGGTTTCTTGCTGTCGCTGTGTCTGTCCAACACGGTGGCTGGGCGCTGTGGAGCTCTGTCCGGCCTGGGGCTGTCCATCATCAAGTGGGTGGCCATCGTCAAGGTGAGTCATCCAGCATTATGACGGTACATGGGGGCGGGATAGCTCAGTGGTCAGAGCCACTCACTTTTCCCCCAGTCAGGTTAACCTCTTTACTGCACTGTTGATGAACAGCAGTCGTCATCACAGCACAAAAATCCAAGATCACTCAGTCAAGGGTGCTAAATTTAGAGCGCCCTTTCCTTTTACCTAGTCCAAGTGTGGTCAGTTCCTGCTGAAAATAGCACCAGCTGGCCCCCTTCTAGGCTGGTATGGTATGGTTTAATTAGCAGCTGAGAGGAGCTGAAAGTGGGGGAAACTGACAGCTGTGTCATAGAAACCGTCGCCAGCAATGTGCAGTTGATGATCGCTGTTCGTCATGATTCAACACTCTCTCTGTTTTGTCCAGCATGTGCCTGAGCAAAATATGATAGCAGCAAAAGGATTAAGCAGCATCGAGCATGGTTACCAGTTGGATGGGTAACTGTTTGCGCACTTTGGCTTTAGTACAGTTCCTTCACCCAGCTGTAAATGGGTACCTGCCCTCTTTAGGGTCAGGGAAGGTAAAGCATCGAGGGAGAGGAGATGGGTGCCGCCCTCAATATGCTGGCCCCTAAAGAAGCTGAAATAAAGATGAATGGAGAAACACTAGAAGAGGTGAGCCAATTCAAATACTTAGGCTCCATCCTAACAAAAGATGGCACATCAAACAATGAAGTGAAAGCTCGCATTGCAACAGCAACATCTGCTCTAGTCAGACTCGAGAAGATCATCAGAAGCAACAACATCAGCTTCTGCACCAAATACCACCTTTACAAATCCCTCGTGATATCTATCCTCCTATATGGCTGTGAATCATGGACTCTGACAGCAGAGTTAGAGAGGAGAATCCAAGCATTCGAGAACAAGTGCCACAGAAGACTCCTCAAAATATCATACAAAGAACACAAGACCAATAACTATGTGAAAGAAGAAATCAAAAAGCGTGTGGGCCCCCAAGAGCCTTTGCTCTCCACCATAAAGAGGAGAAAGCTGATGTGGTTTGGTCACACCACAAGACACAACACCCTAGCAAAAACCATCCTGCAAGGAACAGTCGAGGGCAAGAGAAGAAGAGGCCGCCAAAAGAAATCATGGGTTGACAACATCAAAGACTGGACCGCCCAACCCCTGCAACACCTCCTACTAGCCACACAGGATCGTGAAGCATGGAAAAAGATCTCTGTTGCGTCTTCTCTCATGTCCCCCCTACGTCCTTTGGGACATGGGACTGAGTGAGTGAGTGAGTGAAAGAAGCTGAGGTCTCTGATGCCTTGCTCCCCTATGACCACACGGGTTATGGGACACCTTTACCTTTACTCTTTTTTTTGTGTGTTTTTTTTTTGGCATCAGATGACATTTGCTTTTTATTCCTCAGCTAGAGCTCCAAGGTTCACCAAGGGTGAGATTTTGCATTTGCAACTGTTACTGCCCACCTGATAGGTGATATGGATATTGATATCACTATGACCTCTTTTGGGGGACAAACAGTGATACTCATTTCATGTATTGGTACTATGTTGTTCTGAAGGAATAAAAGTATGTCTAAAGCAAACAGAAATTGCAAGCCCTCTGTACATGAAATGTGTGGCCTTTCAGTACAAGTTATGCCCACTCTTCCTCCTGTGTTTTAAATAAATGCTGAAGCTCTTGACTCATTCAGTCTCTGAAGATCAGAAAACATTCAACTGTCTTTTTTTGTTTTCAAAGGGGGCTGCTATTTGTGTGTACTGTGTGTCTGTGTGTGTGTGTGTTTTTTTTTTTGGGGGGGGGGATATTATTTCATTGTTTTAGTGTACCACCGTAGGATTTTTGCATTGTTTTGTCTTTGGGTCAGTATCGCAAATGTATAACTGTTACTGAAGTCTTCAATTTAACATTTATTCACTTTCAGTGAATAGTTGCCAAAGTATCAAGTAAAACGTTACAACTAAAAATACATAAATTAACTAAGGCTACTATAAGTAAATACTACATGTACCCTTTTTTTCATATAAAGTGGGGGGGGGGGGGGGGGGGGGGGGGGGGGCAATGCCCCTTTCTTTCATTTCAGGGGCTCTTTGGGCCCCCTTTTTTGAAATCCTAGAATCAACACCAAACGTCTATATGGGTTATTCTCAGAAACATGTGAGGTTTTTGTGACATAGACCTTGAAAAATAAATGTCCTTGGAAGTTTTTGCCTTCTTGTCATATATTAGAGTACTCTATTGCAAAGTGCAATCTGTTGAAAAAATTATGAATCATTAATTGTTTTTTTTGTAATTGAGGCATAAAGGTTATATTTTTAGCTGTGTTGCGGTTGTGACATGGAAACCAAAAGTAGCATTAAAACATCTTTTTACACAAAATATCAAACAAAAAACACTCACAAATGCTTTTGTTTTTATCTATAAAACAAAACCATCAATTGGAAGTATGACAATCATCGACAAAGCATATGTTTTTGCTTTTTTGTAATGACACTCTAAGACATTTTGTACACCCAGATTTAAAGTTTGGTTTTTGTACAAATGACCACAGCAAGCATCCCCCAGATTATCCTGAACTTAAACCACAGAATGATATCCATTAAACTAAACAGTTTTCTTTACATAAGAATGGAAGCTGTTTAATATTAATGCCTTATAGAAGTAATATGTTTTGGTTGTGACATGGAAACCGTTTGGTTGTGACATGGAAACCACACCCTTCAAAAGCACAAAACCTGAAATTGTAGCAATGAAAACACAAATTAAAACCAAAAAACAACCTACTTGAATTGGGAACAATGCATTCTATTCACATTGTTATGATTATTTACATTGATTAGTCATTTTAGAGTGATCTGTTATGGTTGTGACATGGAAACCGTTTGGTTGTGACATAGAAACCGTTTGGTTGTGACATGGAAACCACACCCCTCAAAACCCACAAATCACTGAAGTGAAGCAATTTAAACACAAATTGAAAAAAAAAAACACCATCTTAAATTAGAAACAATGCATTCTATTAACATTATTTATACTGATTTGTCATTTTAGAGTTAGATGTTTTTTGTTATGGCTGTAACATGGAAACCGTTTGGTTGTGACATGGAAACCACACCCTTCAAAACCACAAATCACCCAAGTGTAGCAATTTAAACACAAATGGAAACAAAAACACCATCATAAATTAGAAACAATGCATTCTGTTAACATTATCTACATTGATTTATATAATTAAAGTGATATATCAATCAATATTATTATTGATCAAATGCTGCGTTTGGTTGTGACATGAGAAAGCTGGGAGAAACCAAAGACTGGAACTCTAATTATAGCATCGCAATACTCCTTTGGCAGGAAAAAGTATGTGTCAGAGATATTTAAGGTCAAGATGAAGTACCTACCTGAAAATCTCGGTCAGTGAAAGAATGTGCCGGATTTTGCACCAGATTTACATTGTTTGGTTGTGACATGAAAAAAGGGAAACCATGTTGGTCATCTGGGGTTTCAAGCAATTTACGGGGATAGGAGCTCCAGCTGATCAAAAACAATGTTTTCTTTATACTGTTAACAGTTTTATTCATCCCTTGTGGCTATAATGTGTTGATGATAACATATAGTTCTTTCTGAGTAAATTGTTAAAATTGGGCCTACTTTGGGAAACCAAGCGTCACAACCGCAACAAGCTTTTAATCTGCCCTCTATTTAATGTCCATAACAAAGAAAGTACAATTTTTCTTCTAGGGAACTTGAAACAACATCTGGGCATTACTTTAATACAAGTTGTGTTTCAAATTAGCAGTCTTTCAAGTCAGAAGAACAATCTGAATAAAGTATGCACCAAAATGTCACAAATCCGCCATGTTGGAATGAACAATTTGGTGAAATAAATTCACAATATTTAAAAGCAAAAACACAAATGCTCATAAAAACATTTAAATTTTATTTTTTTAAATCAAACACAACCAGTAAACAGCATTCACCACAATTTTAAACTTAATTCAGCCAAATGGCAGATGTGTAAAGTAGGTCACTATCATGCCTCACATGTTTCTGAGAATGACCCATATATATATAAAACAACGTGTGTGCACAGTGATGTGTAAAAATCATTTGTATAATGTGTGTGCAGCACAAACAGTGGGCCAGTGACTATGCTGATGGGGAATCCTGGCTCTGGTGGCTGCTCTTCTTCTGTGGTGAGTTCTATAGACTGTTTTTGCTCTCTTCTATTTGGGGAGGGTGTTGGTTTTTTTACTGAGAAGGGGGTGGGGTGGGGGGTTTGTTCTTGTGTTTGTTTCGATTCCCACCTTCATGTTCTGTGATAAACCCGTCCTCCAATTTCCAGACCTTTTATTACCATCCTAATATACGTAGGTTTGTAATGTTGTATCCTCAGGGTCAGAAGTTCTTGGGGAGCTGTTCAATGTTAAACAGCTGTGAGGTCCCCCAGCCAAAAGGCCCTTTACTGCTGCTGGATCACTTCTGTGGTGTTCAGTGGTGCCTTTTCTGGTCCAGTCTCACCATTTACTGGTAACAGTATTGACATAGTTGCACAGCAAATCTGACTGACGGATGCTATAGCCAAGTGGTTAAGACCGTTCGACTTTAGTCCCATGGGTCCATGAAGTGGTGGATTCGAATCCCAGCAGCGTCTGGTGAATTAAGGGTGGGGAGTTTTACAATCTCCCAGGTCAGCTCCAAGTGCAGACCTACCAGTGTTTTAATTCTTTTCATGTATATATATATATATACTCTGAAGAAGATCAGATATGCATGTTAATCTCCGATTTCTGATTAGGAGTGATTATGCAATGTTTTTAAATCTTAGATTTCTGGTTAGGAATGATTGTGTGACGAAGAGTCTGCATTGAGAATGTATTAAGATTGAGGTGGATGTTCTCGAATTGACCATGTGCGGTTCCTCAGCTTGATTATGTGATTTGATGCTAAAAGCACTGTGGCCTGAGATCTGTGTTGTTGAAAAGATTTTGTTATTTTTACAAATGGGACAACTGGCTTTGTTGCAGGCTTCCTTCTGTTCATCCGTGGATCAGTGCAATACGTGCGAGTCAAATACGAATGGGCCCAGCTCAACAATCGTCTGCGCCGCTACCGTCTTATCTAAATTAAACATATGTGTCATCACAACGATGAGTGTTTCGCTTTCTATTCTTGGCACATGCCCCATCCCCCCTTTTTTTTTTCTCCCCAGATTTTTAAAGGAACATTAGAAAACACAAAACATACGCACTATGTTTGCCCTTAGAATGAAAAAAAAAAAATTGAGTTGTCCTTGATGTCAGGAAGAAATGAAAAACTACTGGACTGTTTGTTTTGTTCTTACTGTTTTTATTGTTGTCGGTAGCAAAATTCACAAAACATTCGGAGTATTAATTTTTCTCATTTAAAAAAAAAAAAAGTACATGAGTTGTGTTTCAATTTGTCACGCGTCAAAAAAAAAAAAAACTACTTTGGGGCCCCATCATTATTAGCACAGTAGAAGTGGACATTTTTGGTCAAAAAGGAATGATTCAGAAGAAAAAGGGAAAGACAGGATGTGCAGAATCCAACCGAGGCAGGAAAGGGTGAGCTTAATGCTTGTGAAAAGAGGGGAAAAGATGAGAGAGTTGGAAGAGAAAACGATGAACTGAAAGTCTTAAGATGAAAGGAGAATTTGAAGATATCTTGGTGCATGCTTTTGTTGTCCCCAAAAAGCACTTTGTGGCTGGTAGATGTAAATAAGATCACTTTATAGGTAGGCACCATATTTTTATGCTGATTTGGTTGTTCTGTGGTCAGTGTTTTTGTTTGGTTTTTTTTTCTTTTGGTTGTATTCCACAAGAACAGATTAGTTATTTAGAGTAAATCACGGGCAAGTATTCCTTTCAGTGTGATTGTAGCTGTCTTTGCAAAACTGATACTTTCTTTCAGTTTGCAAAGCTAAGACTTGAGACCTGTGATATGATGGCTTCTGTACCCTGGGCAACCGCCCGTTTTTCTTTTTGTTTTTCTGTGTTATCCAAAGCACACTCAAAAGATGTAAATATCACTGGAAATTTTTCTGTTGACAGACTGAATCAGAAGCTTTCAAGTTTCAGCATTAGTGTGGATTTCTACTATTTTCTGTGAGGGTTTTTTGTTGTGTTTTTTTAACCTGATCTTAAAATTTGTGGATAACTTCAATCTTTTCTGAAGTTGAAAGGCTGTGTGGGGTTATGGCACTGTCGTGTCAGGTTTAGAGATGGTGTAAATAATGTCAGTTAAAAAAAAAAATGTTATGTCTTTTATTTCTTCACAAAAACCATGAAGTAAATCAGAAATGGGGAAAAGAAATTTTGCTTGATGTCATTGTTAAAGATTTGATTAATGTCTCCACATTCCTCTCTCTGTGTAGATTTTTAGTATTTGTAATGCTGATTGAAAAGCATTTGATTCATTTATCAGTGTGGGATTTAACTTTTTTTTGTTTTGGTAATATATGGATGGCATTATGCCGTTTAGGGATTTCTTATTTGTTTGTGGTGTGTGTTTTTGTTTATTTTGTCTGTGAAAATATTTGTGACTATAACACTGTGTGTAAATTATATATGTGACTAAATTCCTTTTTATGATGCTTTTAATTAAAAAAAAACCCCTTGAACAACTTTAAGACAAGTATTGCTGTTGATGCATTGCCAGGAAAATTGTAATTCTGGATGTAAAGAAAAAAAGCTACAGTCAAAATTGTCAATTTACCGTAATTTTGAAACTGGTAAAAATTACAATCAAATTAGGTGGGAAGTTTAGCATGTACATTGTGCTAGTGTGTAAGGTTTTCTGATTTTCCCAACCATGCTATTTCTGTTGGTTTTTTATCAGGTTTTGTGACAACTCATTGAATATTGTGATTTTATCTATAAATTGGTGGGAAAAAAATTTAACGTGTCTCTGTTTTGTTTGGTATTGTACGCATGAAAAGAGAGAAAACTTATCCATTTATGCCATCTATCTCTCTCTGTTTTGCTCTCTCTCTCTGTTTTGCTCGCTCGCTCGCTCTCGCTCTCTCTCTCTCGTTTGTCTCCTCCTCCTTACCCCTTATACCTCTCAAACCCCAGCCTCACTGTGTTCACCTCCCCCCCCCCTCACTAGGTAAATATCAGCAACTGTTTCTTTTTCTTCATTGTCAAACGCTCAGACAGCAACTATAGTTGTCTGTCATAATTATGGGCTGAAAATGCATTGCACTGCCATCAAACGCCTGACAAGACAAGCCCAGCACATCCAACTTCGGCATGGAGAAAATTGTTATCATTTAAGTATTTCTAGACAAAAGCAGAAGACTTCACAATGGCAGAAAAAAAGATAAGAAAGAGGTGACAGGAAGAAAAGGAACAAAGCAGAAACAAAGGTTATGAAAAAAAGGGGGTCACAGTGAACAAATCGTACTTAACTCAGTCAAGAGTGCTAAATTTAGCTTGGCCCTTCCTTTTTACTTAGTCCATGTGTGGTCAGTTCTTGCTATAATTAGCACCAGCTGGGCTGGGATGGGGTGGAATAATTAGCAGCTGAGAGGAGCTAAAAGTGGGGGAAACTGACAGCTGTGGGGTATTCTTAGCACAGAATTTTCAGAAGGTGGGGATGCTCTTTGTATGGACAGGATCCCTGTATCCTCATGGGGGAATAAATGTTTCTGTAACACCCACAAGGGCTATGTTGAGAAAGGGCCTTTGTGTGTGAGTGTATGTGTGTGCATCAAAGTTAAACGCCACAACTGTCAGTTTCCCCCACTTTCAGCTCCACACAGCTGCTACGCATTCCATCCCATCCCAGTCCTGCTGGTGCTAACTATAGCAGGAACTGACCACACTTGGACCAGGTAAAAGGAAAGGGCACGCTAAATTAAGCACTCTTGACAGAGTGATGTTGGATTTGCATTCTGTGATGTCAATATGAAACGTCATTTATTTGTGAAGGATATACACATTTTGCACCAGTCATACTGCATTATTTGTGCCAGTAGAATTCGCAACTTTGATTAAAGAACATGGAGGATGGGGACGGAAATATTATTGTTTTGGGAAAGTCAGCAATACTAACAACTGAATTACTGGCGAGTATGACTTACAGAAGTTTTTCACAATTAACAAAGAAAGACAGATGAACTCTGAAAATGACTTGTCTTAAACCCAGATCTTGGGGGAACTGTGACATCAAGTTAAAAGCTGTTGAGCACCCACATGCCAAATGAGGTTACAACCATCTCTTGCAGTTCAGAGGAGTATGCTGTATACACTCCCACATAATTCGAACCAGTGTAAAGAAAGAATTGCTGTGGTGGTGTCCCATAACCTAGGCGGTCTTAGAGGAGCAAGGCATCAGAGACCTCGGCTTCTCTAGGGGCCAGCATATTGAGGGCAGTGCCCATCCCCTTTCCCTCGCTGCTTTACCTTCCCTGACCCTAAAGAGGGCAGGTACCCATTTACAGCTGGAACTGTACTGAAGCCAAGGCGCGCAAACAGTCACTCATCCAACTGGTAACCACGCTCGACGCTGCTTAACTTGACTAGGGAAAAGCAAGTGCTCTGACCACTTGGCTATCCCACCCCCCTTGTTGTGGATCAGTTGTTAAACATTGTGCCCCTTGATTGCACGTTTCACGTAACACTAAACACGACTTTTTCTTTTAACTTAAAAATTAAATACATAAAAGCAGACAAGCTAAAACAAGGGCTAATACTAGTTGAACAAAGAATGCCAGTGGTTGTCTGTGTTATCCTCAGTATGAGGTGGGTGGGTTTTTTTTGCATTATCTTCTCTTTGTCTGAGCATGCGTGTTTGTGTGTGCACGTGCATGCATGCATGTCTATGTGTAAATGCACACATGCATATTATGTGTGTATGTATGCATATACCTAATCAATCTCTCTCTCTCTCTCTCTCTCTCTCTCTCTCTCTCTCTCTCTCTCTCTCTTGATGGAACACACAACAACAAATCAAATCAAGTTGAATTCTTTTATTACACTTGAGCCTACACACTCTGCACATTCAGTCAAACAATCTGCACATTCGAACTCAAATTTGAATTAAAAAATAAAAACACACAAAAAACAAGTGCTTGTAACTAGGAAACTAGCACGCGTCATGAGTGTGTGTGATCAAAGAAAAGAATGACACACGGTGTCACTATCAACACTGAACTGGGCCAGTTGATAACCCCAGCAACCCTCGATCCAGGATGAGCGAATCTGTTTGTGATACTGGGGTTGTTATGTTCTCCAACATCTTATGGCTGAAACATTCTCCCAGGCTGAACACTATGTGGAAGATAGGCTGCAGATAGTCATCACAGTTGGTGGCCCAAGATAATGTATCTTTAAAAACATGGTGGCATAGACCAAGAGATCACCTTCCTGACATCCGCCTGCAGGTTGGACCTGATGGATGCACGACTCACATGGAGCAAACACGTTAAATCCTGTTCCGCTTTTCGTAAGAGTAGTCCATTGTGTGCCGGTGGGAACAGATGACAAGATTTATATAACTGCATAGGCCTACACACAGGGACTGAATGTAAAAAGAAAAAGCACATGAAGACGAGTTTCATTTACTTGATGAGTGTATCTTATATACTGAACAAAGAAAAAAAATATTGCTAAATCTGAAATCTGGTGCCAAAGAATATAAGAATGGTATAGACAAATTAAGCAATGTTTTAGTAAGTGATAATCATCAAGCTGAAATAATTCGATATGTTTGTTCCTGTTTTGAAAAAAGAGAACAATTGAAATAAGACAGAATGCAACATGGTTTTGCTTTGTGGTGGTTTTGGGTGTTTTTTGCCTGCACATCATTTCAGTCATGCTGACCAGTGAATAGTATGCTGCATTGGTGAATTATGTTGAGTTTATTTTGTTGTGTCAATAAGTCCATGTGACTTTAATGGCAATAAATAATTTCTGATTCTGATTCTGAGTGTTTTATTCCATTATCTTCGATAGAAAAGAATAAATAAATAACTATATACCCTGATGGCTGGAAGCTACAATAATTTATCATGCAATATAGGAAAGGGAACACCAAGCACTGCAGTAGTTGGTTATAGAACCAACCACTCCGATCAGCTAAACGACATAAAGCACTACCAGCCCTCGCAGTAAACAGAGAATGAAACCAAGAGCAGAACGCTCTTTCAATACTGTTTTCGAACTAACAGGGCCATGCCGATATTTGTCTTACAGAAAAAAAAGTAAGGGACAGAAAATTAGAAGCTTTCAGTGCATGTATCGATTACTGAAAGGCCTTTGACAGTGTCATACACCAGCTGTTTTATACACCGGCAAAGACGAGCTTTCCAAAACACTTGGTTCAAGTTACTTGAAGCAGCATTGTACAGACTGGGGCACGCTGACACACGCGTACATGTAGGCACGCGGCACAGACTGTTACACACACACACACACACACACACACACTTTTAACGATACTGTATTGTACTGTACCATCTGCCCGTCTTCTAGCCATGTGAAAACAGTCACAAATGAAATAAAAACGAACTAGATCTAGATCTAAATCAAATATCTTCTCGCGAAGGTTGCCCCAAACTAAACAAAGTCAAATCTATAAAGTGGAATGTTTTGTGTTGTTTTCATTCTACATCAGAGAACCTGATTGGTCAGCAAACCTGCAGATATACACACTCAGGCAGCAGGTGAAATATCTGCACCGTATATCCAAACCAGAGTTTGTCTGTTGAAGCTTAGAAAGAACAAGGCTAGATCTAGCATACACTTGGTAAAACTTAAAGAGCTAGAGATCTGTGATCTCTCTGTGTTAACCTGTCGCAAGCTGGAGTTACGGGGATTCTTCTTTCTTTCAGAGCAGCAGCCCTCAAGTTGGACTTCTCACCGAAGCTCTGAGAAAAAGCCACACACACTTTGGCTGGAAATACTTGATCAAGTCTCTGCTGACTGATTTCCTCATTATGGTGTAGATCACATGAAATGAAAATCAGCGAAATGTGTAGGGCCTATGTGTGTGTGTGTGGGTGGGGGGGGGTGTGGGGGGGGGGGGGGGGGGGGAGGGAGGTATGTGTGTGTGGGGGGGGGGGGGGGGAGGTATGGTGTGTGTGTGTGTGTTGTGTGGGTGTGAGGGAGGGGGGGAGGCTGTTGCATGTAATTGACAATGGGATGATTTGCTTATGCTCATATCTTAACGAAAAATAAACAGACAACAACACTGACGAAGCTAAGAAAGTCTTCAAGAAGATCTGTGCATGTGGGATTTATCTTTTTCAATGAGCATGCAACTTTGCACAATGATCAAGCAACCATTCTGCGGGGTTTCACCTTGGCTGGGGGAAAGCTGGCGCTCTGACCACTGAGCTATCCCTTCTCCAATTCATTCACCTCCCTCTTTTAAGCAGCATCGAGTGTGGTTACCAATTGGATGGGTGACCGTTCGCGCGCCTTAAAAAAAAAACCAAAAAAAAAAACCGACCAAGAATTATTCTTTCCAATTTAGTTTTTTTTTTTTCTACGTTTAAGGAGGAAATGATGGAAACTGCAGGTCCATCAGTACTATTCAGAAGAGACCCATCAGTATAGACTTAAAGGATGTGTATTTATTAAGCGCTCTTTTATATAAAAAAAGCTAAGAATGTGACTTCCATGACCTTTTTTTATATTATTATTATTTTTTTTTTACAAGTAGAATGATCACTATCAAAATGAACTCTGTGGAGTTCCCACCCAGGACTAGGAGGAGATAAAATGAGGTGTGAACTGTTGCATGACTTCAGGATTTCTTTGTAGTCTGTAGGTTCCTAAAGACAAAGCATGTGATAGTACACCAAAGGCGGAAAGCTATAGTCAAAACTTTATTTTTCACAAGTTGTGTGTGTGTGTGTGTGTGTGGTGTGTGTGTGTGTGCACGCGTGCGCGTTGTGTGCAGCCAGTGAAAGCTTACGAAGTCGAGGCCGGCTCAGAGCTGTCGTTTTTGTTTGTTTGTTGTTTATTAAGACAGGTCTACAAAACTATTTAAGCGAATTTACACTGAGCCCTGATCTTTGGCACTAAAACGTTCCTCAGTGGATAAATGCTCCTTACAAATCTGTAGGCTTGATTCTGCTCGTAAAGGGTGGGCAAAGGTGAAGTGCACAACCCCAGCAGTTACTGTTTATCGCCAGCACGTGCGGATAACCTTTACAGTAACCCGTTGGCGCGGATACGTGCAGATATCCCGGTCTTGGCCGACTTGTTTGAAGTTACGCAACGCTACGTACACGCGCACTTGACCTACAATTGGTTATGGTAAATGAGATTTAATAGAAACCGAAGTTGCTACTCCTAATATTTCTTGTGTTTGAAGATAATGACTCAAGTAATAAAAAAGCCCCCAAAACAACACATGCCTACACACATTTCAGTGAGAAAAAAAAAAATTAAGGAAAATCGCAAGAGGGAGAAAACTCATTCCTATTTCCTGCGACCTCGTTTTTGATTGGGCTCTGTGTTTGCGTGCAATTCCCAAGCATGTGCTGAGGGCATGCAGAAATGGCCTTGGAAATGGCAATAACAGGAGGGAGAGTAAACCAAGATCCCTCCCTAGTCTAGGCCTAAGTACAGTGCATGCTTGAGATCACTTCATAGTAGCAGCAGACAACCCATTTTACTGCTGCCGAACAAGTTTTTGGACAATCAGTGATGGTGAAAGACATAAACAAAATTCGGTGATGATTTGGCCTCAGATTTGGAACACTGACCTCGCAATCACTGGTTGAATATCTGGGCAATCAGCTGGTTTGTTTGTGACTGCAGCGTGCTTGCAGACCTGTGAATGGCAGTGCTGCCTTGGCCGGTGTTTTAACAGGTCTGTTGTATTCGTTTTGTGTTGTTTTCTTCCATGAATTTCAAACCTTTATCATCAGGTCATCCGTTTGTCATGTCGACCGAAGGCACGGATACAGCGAAAACTTAAATTTTTGCTCTAGGCCCTAATTTTACTGGATTATTAGGCGCAAAATAATGTTTTAGCAGGCCCAAAATCTGCTTCTTCAAGGGATCTTGTGTTTTTAAGTGGCCTACATGTCTTTGTTGTTCAGATTTGAGCGTCTCCTCACACAACACTTGTCAACAGCTATGGCCTATGCATTATTCAGGGTTTTACTAGATTGTCAAATTTAATTTTGTTTATTTTTATAGAATAAACTTAAAGGCTGAAGTATTTCACTGTTGTGACTGTGCAGCAGATGTTCGTTAGTTATAGGCCCCAATGATGCAAAATTTAACTAGTGTGCCATGTCTCTCAGCAGTTTCATGAAACCAAAAAAGTAAAGCACAATTTCAGTTGCTGCTTCTATAGGTCCACAGAAATACTTTGTCAAAATTCTGTTTGAGCTGCTGTAATTCATTCATGTCTTTATCCAAGAATCTCTTGTTCATGTCCAGTTTACATACATGTAGAGTTTGCAGTCAGGCTGTCATCTTTAGTTTCTGGAGACAGCGGTTAAAAACAACACAAAAGTTGTCAACTCTTTGTTCATATTCATTAAAAAAAAGTTTTTTTTATCTGTGATTATCAGTTCTAATATTGTAACAAATAATGTCCTCTGAAGCAAATATAGTTGTATTGTTTTTAAAAACAAACGTCCATACCACTTGATAACAAAATTAAATCAGTTGACCGGTCTTAAGTTTCTCATTTTCTGACAGTGTTAGTCAATGTGCTTTCTGACTTAGTCATAGTGTTTCTTTGCTAAACATAGACCTAGTAACTAACATGCACATATGCATGCACGCACGCTCGCGCGCGCGCACACACACACACACAACACACACACACACACACACACCACACATACTTGTGCAAATACAATGAAAACTCTGTTTTGCTTTTGAGTGCTATATTAATCAGGTTATCAGTTATGGGAACACTTTCGGGCTTAACACAATTTTCAGAATCTCAGTTATAAACAAAAAGTCCAGGACACTATGTTGACACTTCAAACTTGAGATGAAGTCATGCTGTTTGTCTGCTTAACAAAAAAAAAGCATTTGAATCAATGCCCTGAAGTCTGTGATTGTGGTTGATGTGAAAGATTGTGGCTACCTCAATCATGGTGGGCAGAAACAGTTGCATTACGCCAAATTCCATCTCTTACCTGTCCCTGCCTTCAACATCCACCTGCCAAAGTGCATAACGTTTGTAGGTGTGTGTGTGGCGCGCGCGTGCTGCATGCGTGCGTGTGTGTGTGTACATTCGAATTTGTTAAAACTGTAAATTGTTGTTGATTGTGTGTTGTGTTGGTCGAATGCAAGCGCATTGATTTGTTTTTACAAGATATAGCGCTATACAAATTCCATGTATTATTATTATTATTATTATTATTTATTATTATTATTATTATTATTATTATAAATTTCACCATTGGTGAACCACGGAGCACTAGCACAGTAGCAGAGGAAGGAAAAATTTTTAAAAAGTATTTCAAGGTCACTTGCAAATTTTGCATCCTTCTTTTTTTGTGTCTTTTCCACCCTACCCCCACTCTCCCCATTCTGGGTATATTTATATATATATATATTCTCTTAATCAGTTTCTGACATCTTTCCCTTTATCAGTTTATGATAAAACTGAAAAGTTATACGTCTATTACTGATTGATAAGCAGATGTATTGTCTCCCAGGACAAGATTTCCATTATCTTGGAATGCAGTATGCCAATAGGCCTAGGACTGATGGCCCACAACACAAAAAAACTGAAAAAGCACAGTTTTTTAGAGCACTATCAGCAGTGGCAGGTCAGAGTCACATGTTTGCACAATGTATGTTATCTGTCTGCGAAGGTCAAGATTAAGCAGCAGGCTGCGAAGGTCAAGTTTTAAAAATGCTGTCGCAGAAGGTCAGGGGGGGGGGGGGGGGGGGGGGGGGGGGGCTCGCGATAACTGATGTTCTTCCCCTGTGGTTTAAAAACCCTTCAGTTACAGGACAAGTTTCACAGTTGGTGTAAGGTTTCAGTGGGGAAAGAGGTATCATATATCGATGGCATCTGGAAAGCGCAGGCTAAGGCTGGGTTTTTATTCAGGACTTTTTTCTGTTGGTACACATTACAAGTGTACTTTCTCTAAAAAAAAGGTGCCCAAGTGCATGCTTGTCTTTAGGGATTCTACTTATTTCTCATCAAAGATTGTTTTAATCATGTGTTTGTGTGGACTTTTTTAAATTTTCATTGTCACTTTTGTTGTTTTTTTTTTTTTCTTCTTTTCTCCTTTTTTTACTGTTTTAGCTTTAGGATTTTATGGAAAACTTCAGTAAGCACCTATGGGAATGTGCTTTTTTATTATTATATAATCCCCAAATTTTGGTGCAAAGCAGTTTTGTAAATGTTAACATCGGGTTCCCAGCACACAGAAAGGGGTTACTGTCTTCCAAAAAGGGGAACAGAATTTTTAAAATACATGATACAGGGTTTAAAGATTTTTTTGCATGTATATTTTTTCACACAGAGCCCAGTTAATAATCTTCGCTGAAGGTTTGTTTGGGGTGTTTGGGGGTTGTGTGTGTGTGTCTTTTTTTTTGTGTGGTGGGGTGGTGATCTTGGGGTGATCTGTGTGTGACCTGTGTGTGACTCTGTGTGTATAAATTACATGTTGTGTGTGTGTGTGTGGTTTGGGGTGTGTGGTTGTGTGTGTGTGTGTTTTTGTGGGTTGTGTGTGTTGTGTGTGTGTGTTGTGTGTGTTGTGTTTGTGTTGGGGTGGTGTGGGTTTTCTGCCCGCTGCCTGCCTGCCTGCCGCCGCCTGCCTGCCTCCCGCTTGCATTTTGTTGAAATGTAGGCCTTTCTAATTTTCTTTTTTTTTTATTGGCACACCATAAAATTTGTTGGGGGT
>CM060326.1:394772-423932 GCA_030674155.1 Stramonita haemastoma | reverse complement strand
AAATAAAAAAAATGACTTTGACCCCCCCCCCCTCTCTCTCTCTCTCTCTCTCTCTCTCTCTCTCTCTCTCTCTCTCTCTCTCTCTCTCTCTCTCTCTGCCATATGGGAGGAAAAGATAAGACTTAGACATTGGCTTTAACCCCTTTTCTCATCTAGATCTAAATCTAGTAGTTCTCCCTCCAACTCTGAATGGAAATACAAGATGGACTTTTGACATCTCTCTCTCTCTCTCTCTCTCTCTCTCTCCTCTCTCTCTCTCTCTCTCTCTCTCTCTCTCTCTCTCTCACACACATATGGTAAGGGGGGGGGGGGGGGGGTTAAGACTAATTTTAGCTCTTGCCTCTTTTTTCATCTAGATCTAGCTCTCTCTCCAACTCAAAATGTGGAAATACAAATCTGACTTTGACTCTCTCTCTCCCTTCCTCCTCCCTCCCCCCCCCCCCCCCCCCCCCCCCCCCCCCCCCCTCCCTCTCTCTCTCTCTCTTTTCTCCTTCCCTACCCCCTCCTCTCTCTCTGTCTCTGTCTCTGTCTCTGTCTCTCTCTCTCATATACAAACAATGCATCTCCTCCTGTATCTATGTAGTATGTATCCCTCCACATCTGAATGTACCACAATCTTCCCCCCCCCTTTCTCCCCCTCCCCCCCCTCTCCCCCAAACTCTCTCTCTCTTTCCTGTGTAAGAAAATCATTTTACAGACCAGCTGCAATACATAAGGTGTATATTAAATCCTGTCTGCCTATATACCATCTTGTTTATTTTGTTTCTCATTCTTGAAAAATAGCAGAAATCAGAGTACTAACGGTATTATGAGCAAAATATACTACTTATTACTTGTTCCCTTTTTTATGAAGAGAAAAGGGGGGAGGGGGCAAATGCCCCCTTTTTTTCATTTCAGGGGGCCCTTGGGCCCCTTTTTTGAAATCCTAGAATCAACACTGCTACCCAAAGAAAAGACACCCTTTGTCACAAAAAAAGGGAAAAGATAACACCAAACAAAACAAGAAAATGCCACGAGCTGAAACGAAAGTTGCGTTTTGTCGCAAGAAAGTGAACACTGACAAATACTATTGTCTTTTCTTCTCTATTCTTCATTCCCTTATTGGGTGGGAGGTGTAGTGCCAGGTCTTCTCTCCGTGCTGGTAAACTTCTATGCAGGAGGTGTGCTCTCTGGCCTCAGTCCACTTATTCCCACTTTGAAGCAGGTCATTAGTGGTACATAAAGCATGCTGGGTATGCTCGTGTTTCTGTAACCTATCAAGCGCTAACATCAATATTATGGGATATTTAACAGGCATATTCGATCCTCTGCATGTGTGTATACTATGTATCACAAAGGGAGATTTAAGGCACTGGCAGGTCTGCACTAAAAGGTGACCTGGAAGGTTGTAAAAAAAAAAACCCCACCCTTTATTAATTCACCTAACTCTTGCTGCTCAGATTCGAACCCATGACTTCATGGACCATGTGGAATTCAAGTCAGGGCTTGAACCATTCCGCTGTAGCCTCCTGATCCATCACAGGTAGATTTCCCTGCTTTTGTGTGAAATATGTTTTTTTTTTTAGGGGGGGGGTGGGGGGGGGGGAAGGTAGGTATAATATTTTGATAAATTCTTACCAGGAGTTATGAAAAAGAAGAAAAATTAAATTTCTGATTATAAGGATGATTAGTTAATGTTTATACAATACTTATTTTTATCTAAAGGCATGGAAAAGAAGAAGAAACTTGGAAAGAATATTCTTATTATAAGGATTATTAGTTTTTTTTTGTTTTTTTTTTTACAATACTTATTTTTTATATAAAAGCTATGGAAAAGAAGAAGAAAGAAATGGTGATGTATGTGTGTGGATGTATGTAACAAGAAGGAAATCACATATATGTGCCATAAAATACGTGTGTGGTCTTATGTAGAATTTGAGCACATAAATTTGGCATTGCTTATCAATTTTATGTTATCATCATAATAGTTACATACATGTACGAGTATTATTGTAATTTATGTTTGCTTAATAAAGTGTGAAGCAACTGTGAGGCTACCCAGCACACGTGTACGCACACATGCATGCACACACACACACACACACACACACACACACACACACACACACACACACACACACACACACACACACACACATGCAAGCTGCCAAGTCATAAACAAAGTTAGACATTTTCTGTAGTGCTATATTCATTGTTTTCACGTCAGTCACTCTCTGTCATTAATCAGTATGTACATAGAGATAAACTGATGCCCAGTCACTCTAAGTTTTAGAGCAAAGTGATCCCCATGTGTGCATAGTTGTTTATTTTCAAGCACTGTGTGTAATATCTTAGTGAGCCCTTATAAATTTGAAAGGGAATTTTTGCACAGGGAGTCTGACCCCCTTAATTTTCTGGAAATAAGGATTGCTGTTGAGGGTGAAAATAGTTTTTGATTACTGTGTGACCATGTTAGTCGTATGTTCATGTTAGTCACATCTTACCTGGGTATATGAGTAGTAGTTCACATTTCTTACCACAATTTTTTTGCTTTTCTTTCCTTTTCATCTTACTTCAGTCTGTGTTATCTTAGCTTACTTCATTTTAGTTCGCTTAATTTTCATATTATTTTGGAACCCAATACGTCTTTGCTGCTGACCCATCTACTTGTAAGTTTTCATTTTCAGGTTGATGTACTTATTCTTGGTGTTCTTCTGTTTGAAACTTTCTTTAAGGTAAACTACGTTTAGCACACAGTGCTAAATTCACAAGAAAAGCCCCAATAGTGGTGTTGTCGGGAGTTTTGACATGGAATGTATGCCGCTTTTATTGTCAGGGTTGCATTGTTACATGGCTTCCCTAGCTGATGTATGATAAGATTTTATGGTCTGATATATTCAGATGTATTCATACTGCAATTTCTGTATAAATTTGCATATATTCTTAACCTGCCTTGCCTGTATGTACACTGTGTAACATTGTTTTCTTCTTGGTGTCTGAATTTGATGCTGTGTATATGTATATATAAATATCTGATGCTTCAGTGCTGTGCACTGCTGAAGAAAAAAAAAAAAAGGAAGAAAGAGTGCTATTTCCTTTGCAGCTGTGTACCTGTATGTAAAGCTACATGAGTGTAAATGTGTTGTGATATATATATATAGAGCTGTAATGGAGTAAACACTGTGACACGTAAACGGTAAAGTGTGAAATGAGTGTTACCAAAGTCTGACAGTTGCTGAGTATGAAATGTATTCAGAAATCTGTAGATTTAAGGATTTATAAATACATTATTTTGTGAGGAGATAACACCACAAATTTGCATTAATAATTTTATTTGGGTGGATTTGTTGTCAATGAATACTAAATTTATAGAATGAATATATTTTTTTTCCTTTGATTTTTAAAGAAAAGAGAACTGTAATTTTTCTTAATTTGTTGGGAGCGAAAACCACTTTTTTCGAATCCAGACATTCGTCTGGTGTATATGATACAGAAAAGCAATAAAACTATTACAGTTGACATAACCATGTTGGTTTGTTTGAAAAAGAATTTTCTTGATTTTTGGATCTTGGAACTTTTATTCTTTTAGTTGTTTGTTTGGCCGTTTCTTTTTTAATAAAAAAAAATCTACCATTATTATGGTATTTTTTTTTACCTTATTGAAGTGGTTAGAATGGCCCTCATGGTCGTTTATCTGTAGGGGGTGGGATAGCCTAGTGGTCCATATTGCACTTGTAATCTGATGGCTGGGGATCAAGCCTCACCTGTTCAAGGGGATTTTCCCCCCGGAGTTAACATCAGTACTGACTCCACTCCCCTGAAAGTCTTTACGATGAGATTTCTAACTGAGGTCCTTGTGTGCGAACATATGCAGAACATCTTGTGCATACGTTAAAGCCTGTTCCACCTTTCAGAAGAGTAGACCATTCATGCTGGTAGGATTGAATGACAAAACTTTTAAAAAAAGGCATAAACACTGGTGTGGAGTTCAGACGTCATTCCTGAAATTGGAATTGGGTTACCTTAATGGTAGGCAACAATGGTTTGCGTATGCAAAATCTCACCCTTTATGAACCCTATAGAGCTCTAGCTGAGAAAAAACAACAAATAGAAAAGAAAAGAAGGAGACAGTTCACCTGTACACAAGATAAATAAATGTGGTTGGGCATTTCCCAGTTTAGCACTCTGGGGGTCACCCGGAATATGCACTCTTGTCTCACTCATGTTTGGGAGTCATTGGGAGACCATAAGTTCACACTGGATGAGAAGTTTGCATGTATGACTATTTTTTCCAATAACTCACCATAAAGGTATAACCAGACACTGGATGAGAATTTAGGGTGTATGACTTCCTTTTTTTTTTCCAAGTAACTCGCCATAAAGGCAGACATACTAACTTTGACTTCAGAGGAAGATAGGTGAATAAATCCTGACTGATATATATCCAAAGATGTGCCATGACGCTGTTGGTGTTACCTTAATTATACATGTTAAATGTACTCTTTTATCAAAGTGAGGTGTGCAAGGGAGGAAGAAGACTTGGTTTTGATATGATGAAAGAGACCGTGACTAAAACATTGAATCTGTTGAGAGCGTAATTGCCACATGCTCTATGAGAAAATCTGCCTGAAGAAAATCCGGTAATTCTGGTACAAGGGTTGTTGTGTGGTGGTTCTTTTGTATCAAAAGAGAGAGTGTGTGTGTGAGTGTGTGTGAGGTGTGTGCGCGTGTGTGTGTGTGTGTGTGTGTGTGTGTGTGTGCATGCATGTTCTCTATGCAGACTCCTGATGCATGTGATAACAGTCATGGGTAGTCAGTTACTGCATTGTTGAGATTCCACCGGTGCGTTTACAAAGCAGTAGAAGGGAAGAGAAGTGTGCTGATAAACTTGTGATGAAACGAAAAGGATTTATCAAGAGTGTTGCCCAATGGTTATTCTGTGGATGAGTTTACTTTATAGAGAGTGTTGAAGAGAGTGAGTTAAAAGTAGCGTTGAAGGTTGTGGTTGAAAACTGCCATGTTGTCTGCAGTGTCAGTAGAAGGTCTACATATTGTTTCATCAAGTTTTCCTGTTCGAGGGGATTTTTCTCCTGGAGTTAACATCAGTGCCGATTCCACTCTCCCCAAAAGTCCTTTGGATGAGACTATAAACTGAGGCCCCGTGTGTGAATGCACGCAGAACATCTTGCGCACATGTTAAAACCTGTTCCACTTTTCATAAGAGTAGGCCATTATGTGCCTGTGGGAACAGATGATAAGATCTACAAAAATGCATACACACGGGGACTGGATGTAAAAAAAAAGCACATGAGTGCTTACTCCATTATCCTTAATATAAAAAATTTTAAAAAAGACTGATTTATGATTAACCCCCCCTTTCCCCCCCCCCCCAAAACCTATTGGTTCCTTTGAAGAGATTATTGTTTTTTTATCTTAAAAAAAATCTTTTGATGATCATTTGAGAAGAAAGGCTGATACCTCTTGCATCAAGAAAATTATCTCAAGGAGGAGGGTGGCAGGATGATTAAGATGTACTCCTGCCAACAAGTAAGATCGTGAGGTTCTGGGTTTGATTCCCAACCTTGCCCTTTTCTTCCCAGTTTGACAGAAAAGTCAGTCTGAATGTAGTATTTTTGTTTATCTTATATCCGGGAAAGTGTGTGTGTGTGTGAAAATTTGACACTGCACTTTCTTTGAAATTTCTTCTTTTACGGAAACCTAATTGGATACGAATTGTGATGATACTGCTCTTCAATATATCTTTTATACTTGGAAAATATACAGCAGTTAGTATTGTTAAAGGGGTTTTTTTTGTTAAAAAAAATATTAATAAAGTGTCTGCTCTTTAGCCTCTATATAGAAAGAAGATTTATTTTATTACTTTTATTATTGTTTGGTATTTTAAAGAAATGCAACTGAAGCTTATAACTTTGTTTCTTGTTCTTATTTCTTATTTTTTTAAGCTATTTCAAATCTACACTGTGTTTTTTCTCTTTTGAATTCAGTAAAATGATTGCTGATTTGAAAAAAGAAATGTCACATACAAGTGATGATCATTTCGCAATAAAAACAAGACCTAAGATGTCAGTGTTTATATGCTACACACATTTATTTGTCATGACATTTTTTTTTGAGTTGCTTGCTTTTGTTTGTCGCATGCTTTGCAAAAGTCTGTGTATTATTATTATAAAAGTCAGTGTGTGTGACCATGTCTGTGATGGATCCTATGAGTGTAAATATGTTCAATGTGTATGAAAAACAACAACCAAAAAAAAGAAGAAAAAAAACTGCCATCACAATGAAAATACTTATTCCTTGAGAAAAACAAACAAACTTTGTGCTTATACATTGGGGCTACACAGGCTATTCCAAGAAGCCTGAACTCTCAACGCGAATATTGAAATTGTAAACCTGCTGCCTGAGGAGTGCGAAGTATTGGGTGTGGGGATGATGATGTGGTGAAGAAGTACTGTGTATGATGCGTGTTGTGCTGCTATAAAGATGCTGCTTGATTTTGCTTGATGTGAAAAAACAAAATGACTGAACATTTACTGGCTACTTCTGGTTGGGCTTGGTCTGTGTACTTGTACGGAAAAAAAAGTAAAATAAAAGCTTGACGTTTAATTAAAGGATGTGGTGCTTTTATTTGAGAGAGAGGTGTGTTGGGTGTGGGGTGGTAGGTGTTGTTGGGTGTGTGTGTGTGTGTGTGTGTGTGATATACAGCTGGTTTTCTGTACACCTGACTGGCTGTACAAGTAGAATCCTTTTGTCCAGTGAGCATGGACTTCATTTTGGATCTTTTCACTTAACACTGATATTTAAATACAAGGGTGTGTTCATGCAGGAATGGTCCCCATGTAATTGTTTTCAATGCTGATTAAAAGGTTGAGAACTACCTTTACTTCTTGCTCTTTCAGAGCAGTTGCAGACAGGAAAGAAAGTGAAAAAACAATAATGGATACATAGGCGCTGCGCTTGTGACGACACACTCTCCCTGGGGAAGGGGGGCAGCCCGAATTTCACGCAGAGAAACCTGCTGTGACATAGAGTGATGTAAAATAAAATAAACATTACAATGTCGATCTCCCAAAATTAATTCAGTTTTCGTGAATACTAGTAATTCCTCAGCAGTGAAGTTTCAAACAACTTTTTGACGTGTCGCTCAATTCCCATATATCTGTGTTTTTCAACAACCAGCCTGCTGAAGTGTATTAAAAAAAAGGCATATCCAAATAATGAAATTAAAACAAAGACAAAGTCGCATCATGCATCCTTCATTTAATACAAACGTACAACCAGAGCAATACACTTCATACAACCATATTGTTTAGAGCATACATACACAAGGCAACTGCTAGTACCCATTAGGCATTCCAGAGTCAATAAATATGGATATGAGTACACCTGTCACTCTGTATGATTATTTGAATTAACACTTTTTCCAGTACCACAACCCGACGAAAACTTTCTGCAGCTGAAATGAATTAATTCTAAAGAGACATTTTCCAACATTCTTTTTTTCCATTGTAGGTAAAACCATGGATACATTTGTAAATTTATTAGTGACAAATTACAGACTTGATTATTTAAATTTTTTTTTTTTTAAATATAAGGTTCAATACAGAACAAATCTATATTATTTTGACATTGTGAGGAGTATTTAGGTCTAAGTCAGTTTACAAAAGAGATTTTTTTTTAAAGTTTTGAAAATCTAAGATGTTAGAGACTATCTCTGCATTTTTATTTATTAATTTTTTAAAATCAAAGCATATATTTTGAGAGAAACAAAAAAGAAGTTCCTTTGAAACAATCTGGCATCTAATATGATTGACAAATCACATTTCTGTTTTAAAATAAACAAATGAAAACGATTCCCTATGGACGAGTATTATATGCAAACTTGTTTGTCAACTGCATAGGCCTAGTTTGTTTTTTAAAAAAAGGAAGAAAAACCTTACTCACCAAAAATAATTTTCTCACAAGCACATGAAAAAATTATTTTCCTTATTCAGTATACACACACGCCTGTGTAAGACGTTCTTAGCCTGCTGTCTTGAAGTGAAAGGGATTTTTTCAGTCAGAAAAAAAAATACACTGTATGCGACTCCATAGACAGAGTGGTTGACATATTTTTCTCCAAGAATTCAGCTACAAATTGAATTAAACATACAATATATATATATATATATATATATATATATATATATATATATATATATATATATATATATAATATATATATATATATATATATATATATATATATATATATAATATATATATATATATAAAAACGAAACAAAAAAACCCTAACAGAGACTGAAAATAAATAATTCTGTTGCTTCTTCTCTCCCATCTTTCCTCAGTTCCCTCCCTTTATCACCAACACTCAGAATTAAAGAAAAAAATTATTTCAATATATTTTCTTACAGTGAAGCCTAAATCAAACAATACTTGAATCTGTTCAGCAACCCTTGACAAACAAGTTGTTTTACTGATGACAGCAGGACAAAGGAAAAACACTTAATAGTTTTTCTCTCTTTTCCTTCATACAAAAAGTAATTGTTTTCTTTCTTCCTGTATTCCTACAAACCAAAATCAATGTAAGTTCCAAGACAGTTGTAGAACTGAACCTAACTTGTAAGGCTGTTTCTGTTGTAAAAAAACAAAACAAAGAACAGACAAGAAATGTATCATTCTTAAGCTTTCCCCCCCTATGAAAGTCTGTGACAATCACTGAAGTTAATCTATGATTTTACCAGATCGTTGACATGAAGATGATACAACAATCATTGTTAGTCCCCCCCCAGAGAAAGTCTGTCACAATCACTGAAGTTACTATACCATACCATATTGCTTATAATCACTGAAGTTAAGTTAATCTATGGTTTTACCAGATCACTGACAAGACAATGATACAACAATCATTGTTTGCCTCCCCCCCCCCCAGGAAAAGTCTGTCACAATCACTGAAGTTACCATACCATACCATATTGTTTATACTCACTAAAGTTACTGTACCGTTTTGCCAGATCACAGACATGACGATGATACAACAACAGCTGCTACTGAAGAATGTACATGGGTTCATAATGATAAATGTCCTTCTTTCGATGTTGTTCTGGCCGAGAAAGGTGAAGGTCAGCTGAAGGTCACCGTGAACTCTGAAGGTCTTCCAAGAGGAGGGCACTCTTGCTGAGGGATTCTGTGGGGTGGCCGTTGATGCTTCTGGTGGATCAGAGAAACAGGAGGGATTGTGGTATAGGTGGATTTTCTTCTTTTTTTTCATTTGGCTGGAGTTTTTGTTTGGTTTGGATTTTTTGGTTTGTTTGATAACACAATGCTTGAAAACAGGTACACACAAATAAGGTTTTGGTGTTGTTTTTCTGTTATATATATATATATTTTTTTATATAGTACAAGACAGTTCGACACATAATTTTCTGTTTCAGTACACATTTTATTTATATTTATTTTAAATAAGAAAAAAAAAAAAAAAGTTCTGTTTCAGTACACATGGGTTTAGGCACATCTGTGCACACAACACACAGGACCTCAGTTTATTGTCTCATCCAAAAGACTAGCACCCAGACCACCACACATAGTCTAATGGATGGGGGGAAAAGTTTCGGGCTCAAACGTGGATCGAACCACCGAACACTTCCAACCTGCACTTATCGCTTTCTAGGCAGGTGCGTTACCTCTAGACCACCGATCCACCTATTGTGTAAATACATTAACAGTGTATCATTGAAAAAAAAAAAAATTTTTTTTAACTGTGTATCATACAGCCAAAAAGCACAGCTGTCAGTTCCCCCCATTTGCAGCTCCTCTCAGCTGCTATCCATTCCATCCCAGCTGGTGCTAATTATAGCAGAAACTGACCGAACTTGGACTTGGTGAAAGGAAGGGGTGGGATAATTTCAGCACTGGGCCCTTGACTGAGTTCTGCTGGATTTGCATGCTGTGAAAGTACACTTTAATGACAGATTCTTTATTTTTTTTTATGATTTTTTTATTTGGGGGGGGGGGGGGACACATTCTTTATTTGATATTACTGTGAGCATGACCAGAAAAAAGAGACTGACACGAAATGAACACACAACAACCCAAAAGAAAAAAAAGAAAAAAAAAAGTGAACTGACTTTTCTCTCTGGCTGCGGGAGAGTTCCAGCATCAAGCTCTGACGTTCACTGGCCAACTGTCGCTCCTTCATGTGGTGACGCGACATCTGTCAATCACCACAGAGTGTTATTATCATTATTATGATGATGATGATAATTATTATTTATTATCATCATTATCATTATCATAATCACCAGCAGTCGTCGTCGTCATTATTATTATTATTATTATTATTATTATTATTATTATAGTATATCATCATCATCATCATTTTATTATCATTATTATTATTATTTCCTCTGAAGTCGGAGTATGGCTGCCTATATGGTGAGGTACTTGAAAATAGTCATACACGCAAACTTCTCATTCAGTGTGCAATTTCAATCTCACAGTGATTCCCAGGTGGGATTAGTGAGTCAGAGTGCACATTCTGGGTGACCCCCCAGAGTGTTAAGCTGGGGAACAACAACAACAACATTATTATTATTAATTTACTATTAAAAGGTAAAGGTGTCCCATAACGCAGACAGTCATAGGAGAGCTCAGCTTCTCCAGGGGTCAGCATATTGAGGGCGGCACCCTTCTCCTCTCCTCGCTGCTTTACCTTCCCTGACCCTAAAGAGGGCAGGTACCGATTTACAGCTGGGTGAACTGGGGGGACTGAAGCCAAGGCGCGCAAACGGTCACCCATCCAACTGGTAACCACGCTTGACACTGCTTAACTTGACAGGGGGAAATACTCAATATGCTGGCCCTTAGAGAAGCTGAGGTCTCTGATGCCTCACTCCCCTACGACCACATAGGTTATGGGACACCTTTACCTTTTGCCTTTTTTTTCTTCACTTTGTCTCCCTATTTTTACTGTTCCCTTCTGTTGTCTTGGCCAGTCCAGATGTTGGTGTAACGTATATGGTTATTTACAGAAAAATGAAAGACTAGCACACTGACCTGTTTGGCGACATCAGCAGCCCGGTTCTCTGCTTTGTGCAGGCGTGCCTCCATGCGTTTGATGTTGCGAGTGTAGTCTGCCATCACCCTCTCCGCCTGATACAACCACACCATTTTTATTGTTTGTTATTCATTTTATCTATTGTTTTATTTATCTTTATTTATTCTTTTATTTAAAAGATAATGGAATAAGCATTTGTGTATTTTTTATTTTTTACATCCAGTCCTTGTGTGCATGCAGTTTTGTCAATTATGTCATCTGTTCCCGCTGGCACACAATGGCCTACTCAGGATTTAACATGTGAGCAAGATGTTCTGTGTGCATTTGCACATGGGGGCCTCAGTTTATAGTCTCATCTGAATTTTGACCCTTAGGCATGATTTTCACGTGTTCGCATATACTTCTATCAGCACAGTGAAGACAGACTGACCCAAGAGAACAGGTGTGGGGCAGAGGGTTCACTCGCGTCCACAGTTAAGGGTAGACACGGGTCCAAAATTGCCCCAAATCATGTTTTTTTAGAATAAAAACGGCTGGATATATTTATGAAGATCTCCCCTGTGTGAATTTAAACAATTCAGGTTGTAAAACATGTCTGTAAAAACTGGTTATTTCTACTTGTTATAGATAAAAAGGTTTAGGAGTTTGGAACATTCAGTTTTAGTGGCCATATTGGATTGTTTCCATGGCAACAATGCAGAAAACTGAGTAATTCTTTGGTTTTTATGCTTTACAAGTGATGCCCTTTCAATATACGGCATAACTTTTAACATGGGGTTGTAAACAAAATTTCATCAGTTTTGACCCCCATGTCCCACCTTAAAATTTTTTTTCAAAAACCCACGCACAAAAAACCCACTCACGTCGACAGTTTTGGTCTGGCTATCCTTCAGCAGAGTGGTCAGCTGGTCGTTGCGACGCCTCAGGCCGGTCATCTCCTCTCGCATCTCCTCCATCTTCCCCTCAAACTTGTGCGTGATGGTCTGGCACTCCTCCTTCCACCTGTCAGCCCATACAGCAACCCTTTATTTATTGATTTCATTTGTGACGCGCTACCACAAAAGGTACATTAACTAGTCACAGGGAAAGTTTTTGCCTACGGGTTGGAACAGGTGGCTACACCTGTTTTTTTTTTTGTTTTTTTAATAGTGATTTTCATGTTTTTGCAGTTTTTGTTTCATCAGACATATAAAACTCATATTCCAAAGTATCAGAGCCCAATTTAGCTTATAAAGCTTAAAAGCCCTGTTGCTAAGGTTTTTTGATCAAGACACAAGTACACAGTTCAAGAAACTTTAAACCCAAATTTCTCAAAAATGGCCGCCTCACCACTTTGTAAATTTGCTTTTAGTCAAGCTACAGCAAAAACAATTACATCATTGTAACGCTAAATGATTGAACTTCCTCAATGTATCAAAATCTGGAAAATGATAATGAGGAACTTAATGTACCTTTTGTGAAAGTGCATCACATTTATTCAATCTTTTGTTTAAGCAGGCAGCTGTTGAATGTTGCAGGGTATGTTCATTTAATATTACAAGTTGTTAGGAAAAATAGCATTAGTCTTATGGAAATCTCAACTGTCATAAAATCTCAAATGGCTTAAAGTCTTTCTTTTTAATTCCCAAAGTCGAAATGCAGTCACCTTAAAGGTGGGGGAAAAGCAGTTGTATACACAAAAATCTCACTGCTGGTGAACCTTGGAGCTCTTGCCATGGAACAGCCCCTCCCCACCCCAACACTCCCCTCCCCCCCTCAACATCCCTTGTCCTTCGGATGAGACTATAAACCGAGGCCCCGTGTGCGAACGCACGCAGAACATCTTGCGCACACGTTAAATCCTGTTCCGCTTTTCGTAAGAGTAGGCCATCGTGTGCCGGTGGGAACAGATGACAATATTTACAAAAACTGCATACACACGGGACCGGATGAAAAAAAGCACTGATTGCTTATTCTGTTATCCTCGATATTAAAGAATAAATAAATAAATAAATAAATAAATAAATAAACATCCCCTCCCCCCCTCTCCAAAAAATCCCAACCTTTTTTAGGCCGCAGCTACAACTTATTATTTCTGGTTTTCTTCATTCCAGCACATGAGATGATCACAACAGTCAGTATTCCCCACATTCAGCTCCTCTCAGCTGCTAATTATCCCATCCCAGGCCCAGCCCAGTTGGGGCCAGGTGGTACTATTCATAGCAAGAGCTGACCACACATGGACTAGGCAAAAGGAAGAAGCGCGTTCAATTTAGCACTCTTGACTAGGCCCTACTCCCATCAGATGACAAGATTGATAAAACTGCATACACACAGGGAATGGATGTAAAAAAGCACACGAGTGCTTATTCCATTATCCTCGATAAAAAAAAAAAAAAAAGTATATATATATATATATATATATATATATATATATATATATATATATAATTATATATATATATATATATATATATATATATATAATAGAGAGAGAGAGAGAGAGAGAGAGAGAGAGAGAGAGAGAGAGAGAGAGAGAGAGAGAGAGAGAGAGAGATAGCCTAGTGGTCAGAACATTGCACTGGCAATTTGACGACCCGGGTTCGAGTCCGGTCGAGGAGATTTTTCTCCTGGAGTTAACATCAGTGCTGACTCCACTCTCCCCAAAAGTCCTTCGGATGAGACTTTAAACCGAGGCCCTGTGTGCGAACGCACGCAGAACATCTTGCGCACACGTTAAATCCTGTTCCGCTTTTCGTAAGAGTAGGCCATCGTGTGCCAGTGGGAACAGATGACAATATTTACAAAACTGCATACACACGGGGACCGGATGAAAAAAAGCACATGATTGCTTATTCTGTTATCCTCGATATAAAAAAAAAAAAAAAAAAAAGAATAATAAACATGGCTCGCAACTTGACAATCTGGGTTTGATTCCCGTTCAAGGGGATTTTTCCCCTGGGGTTAACATCAGTGCTGACTCCACTCTTCGCAAAAGTCTTTTGGATGAGACTATAAACCGAGGCCCTGTGTGCCTACGCACATAGAACATCTTGCGCGCATGTTAAATCCTATTCCGCTTTTTGTATATATATATATACTGCGTGATGTTGGATGTGTGCTGCACTGTGCTGCATGATGCATGACATTACCTGGCACTCATGCGCTGCTGTGCCCCAAGCAGTTTGCGTAGCTCCCCCACACTGCTGCGTCGCGCGTCCTCTGTGGACTGCAGCTGCACCTCAAACCCTCGCGTCTTCGTCTGCTGCTCCTGCTCGATCAGCGCCAACTGCAGGGAAAACACACAATCATCGTTATCATGGTCACAGCAATGACACAATCATCATGGTCACAGCAGTGACACAATCATCATTGTCACAGCAATGACATAATCATCATGGTCACAGCAATGACACAATCATCATGGTCATAGTCCAGTCAATGACATCATCGTCATGGTCACAGTCAAGTCAAAAAGTCCCCCCCACCCCCCAACTGCCAGGAAGTGACACGTCGTCATTGTGGTCACAGTCAAGTCATAAAGTCCTGTCAAAAAGTCCAGCCAAGTCAAAAAGTCAACCCCAAACAGTCAAAATTCTATCAACGCTAACTGCCAGGAAGTGACACAATAGTCATGGTCACAGTCAATTCAAATGTAAGTTAAAAAAGGTCAACAAAAAAAGTCAAAATACTTCATTCCAGAAAAAACCCTATATGGGGTCAATGGATGGAAATTCAGTCACCAGTTAGGAACTTTTGAGTCAAGTCAAAGTGATTCCAATGAAATGAAATTAAGATGAAAAAAGAAAAGAAAAAAAAAATTACGATCATCTCTCAAGGCCACAGGAAGATTACTGAATAATTTTCACATGGCTCAGTTTTTGATACCATTGATGAGGCAATTACTATTACCTCCCTTTACAAAATAGGTGGCCTGACGTGAGTAGCAGACGACAGGCATTCTATCGGCGATAATATGATCTTCGGACACGCTTCTCGCATTCACTTCTCCAAAGTTTTATTTTGAATATTTTTTTTAACTTTAAAAAAAAAAATCTCACTCATGACTTTTATTTTTAGGGCTTTTTAGGGCCTCCAGGGCCATATGTCTCACTTCTCAGCGTTTTTTAAGGCTTGTGCGAACCCTGTAATTGTAAAAAAACCCCATGATTTTGGCCACTTTTGGACCAGAGTCTAACCTTAAATCCCACACACACACAAAAAAACCACACACACCTCCTTGAGGAATTTCCTGTGGACAGATTCTTTCTCCTGCTCTGCCTGCTGGAGTTTTTTGGTGAGGGTGTTGATGGAGTCCACATTGTGCAGACGATCGTCGTTGGCGTTGTCGTATTCCTGCTGCACTACTGCAAACCGCTCCTGCAACGTCTGCAGCTTCACGTCGTACGATTCCTTCATCTGCTGCGACCTTCACACAATGATACAGGAGGTGGGTTTAAAAACTTTTCTTTTTTTTTATTATTATAATTAGTAGTCAATATTTTAAATGACATCAGTGCAGACTCCACTCTCCTCAAAAGTCCTTCAGATGAGACAATGATAAAAAAAAAATCTTCCATGAAATCACTTTGACAAAGATAAAAATGGGTGTGATGATAGCAGTAAAAATATTTTTTAAATTGTTAAATTCAATCAGACTGCTGTTTAGAGATTTTCAAACATTCTTCCCAGGAAAAAAAAGGTGGCAGGATGGTTAAGATGTTCACCTGCCAAACATGTAAACCGTGAGGTTCTGGGTTCTATTCCTGGCATTGTCCTTTCTTTCCAGTTTGATAAGAAAATCAACCAAAATGTCAAAGTCCTTCGGATCAGACCATAAACTAAGACCCCATGTGTGAATGCAAGCAGAACATCTTATGCACAAGTTAAAAACCTGTTCTGCCTTTTGTAAGAGTAGGACACTTTGTAACAGTAAGAACAGATGATAAAAATATTTTACAATCCATGCACACAGGCGTTCTGACTAGGCACTGTCCCTGAAGTCAGAATGTGGCTACCTAAATGGTGAGGGGGGGGAGTGGGGGAGGAGAAATAGTTGCATACACAAAAATCTCACCATTGGTGAACCTCAGAACTCTAACTGAAGAACAAAACAACCCCCCCCCCCCCCCCCCCCCAAACACAAAAAGAGCAGGTCAAGATACTTGCCGACTTCAGCCCTCCCTCCCTAATTCATTCACTCCCTCCCTCACACACTCAATCCCTCACTCACTCACTCACCCACCCACCCCCTCCCTCACACTCACTCACTCACTCCCTCACCCACCCACCAACTCCCTCATTCCCCCCCCCACCCACTCCCTCACCCCCCCCCCCCCCCCCCCCCCAATCACTCGTCCTTCTCTTTCTCCAGGGCCTGAGTCAGGGTTTCCACTCTCAGCAGCAGTTCATCACGACTCCTCTCCGCCTCCGATACTCCTCCACCCACATACCCACCCACTCTCATCCACCCACCCACTCCCTCCTCACTCACCCACCCACCCATCCATTCCCTCACCCACCCACCCATCCACTCGTACTCCCTCACCCACCCACTCTATCACTCACTCGTCCTTCTCTTTCTCCAGGGCCTGTGTCAGTGTCTCCACTCTCAGCAGCAGTTCATCACGACTCCTCTCCGCCTCTGACACACGGCGACTCAGCTCCTCCACAGTCTCTTTGGTCCTGTTCCCCTCCAGTCGACCTTCGCGGTTTGTCTGCACACAACACACACACACCACATGCACATTGCCCGCTCAAAGTCCAGGGTCCAGCCACCCCCCTGGTTCCCTGGTGCTAGAATTGGTGTGCCCCTTTCCTTTCACTGAGTCTGAGTGTGGTCAGTTCCTGCAATGATTAGGACTGGCTGGGATGGATGGGAATGGACAGCAGCTGAGTAGCTGAAAGTAGCTGTAGTGTGTAATGTGTAGTGTGTAATGTGTAATGTGTGTAGTGTGTAATGTGTGCAGTGTGTAATGTGTGCAGTGTGTAATGTGTAGTGTGTAATATGTATTGTGTAGTATGTAATGTGCAGTGTGTAATGTGTAGTGTGCAGTGTGTAATGTGTAGTATGTAATGTGTGCAGTGTGTAATGTGTAGTATGTAATGTGTGCAGTGTGTAATGTGTAGTATGTAATGTGTGAAGTGTGTAATGTGTAGTGTGTAATATGCAGCGTGTAGTGTGTAATGTGTAGTGTATTACCCTCTGAAGCTCCAACTCCACAGATCTCTTTTCCCTCAGCAGACGTTCCAGCTGAGCTTGTTTCTCCGTGTTATCCTGAAATTAAAAAAAACAAAAAAAACTATCAATAAAACCCACACACACACCACAGTGCAGTTTCCACAGATGATGAATAACACACCACACACACACACACACACACACACACACACACACACATACAATTGAACACAGACACACAGGATGATACCACTTTCAGTGAAGAGAGGTCAAATTTAACAAAGAACAGATAAACAGACATAGACACAGACACACAGAGGCACAGAGACATACATATACAGGATGATACCATTTTGAGTGAAGAAGAAGTCAAATCAAACACAGAACACACACATAGAGAAAGAGAGAGAGAGAGAGAGAGAGAGAGAGAGAGAGAGAGAGAGAGAGAGAGAGAGAGAGAGAGAGAGAGAGAGAGAGAGAGAGAGAGAGAGAGAGAGAGAGACAGACAGACAGACAGACAGACAGACAGACAGACAGACAGACAGACAGAGACAGAGACAGACAGACAGACAGACAGACAGACAGACAGACAGATAATGAGATATACAGACAGACACAGACAGACACACAGACAAAGAAAGAAAAAAAGAAAGAGCTTCGATATAAAGAACAGACAGAACAACAGACAGACAAGACAGAACAGAACAGAACAAAACATGGGACAACCATAAAATTCAAAGAGTTCCACAACACTTACATCCTCAAGATCACACAGCGGCACATCATCATCCATAGTAATCCACCACTGTACTCCCTCCACAACAACAACAACAACAACACCAAACTCTCCAACCACTCTCCAAGTGACCCCCCACCCCCCCACCACCCCCCAACCCCCCCACACACACTTTTAAACACACTCCAGGATGATTTGACAGGCACTCTCACACACTACAAGGCTCTGAATTCTCTGTCCCATTATCACAGAAACATTTTTCTTCAAGCGGTCTGACTTTCATCTGTCTCACTGATCCAGTGCCATTGTATATCCGCATGCTACAGAGCTCTGTATTTATTTTAAAAAGGAAGGAAAAAAAAAAACCCACACTCCAAAAACTCTAAGCCTTATCTTAAAACAACCGAGAAAATCCCACAGCACAGGATCAAAGGCCCATTAACTTTAATCTCTGTTAATCTCAATCTGTACAGGTTAAAAAAAAAAGAAGGAAAAGAACAGAAGAAAAAAAGAAAAGAAAAGTACATGTAGACACAGTCATATTCATGAGTGTGCGTACACCCACAAATGCATGCATGCACACACACTTGCATGCATGTACACACACACACATACACACACACACACTCAAACACACACCCCCCCTACACACACACACCACATACTTACATTCACAAATGCACTCATTCACACACACACACACACACACTGACACATCCATCCAACCCCCCCCCCCCCCCCCCCCCACACACACACACACACAGGAGCAGGTAAAACACTAAAAAGGCTAACAGACATTCACTCTCTCAGTCAGTGCCAAAGACAGCAGGGTACAGTGTGAAAAAAAAAAAAAAGAAAACAAAAAGAGAGCAGCCTACAGTGTAAGCCAGGCAGGCCAGCCAGCCAGCCAGCCAAACAGCAGCAGATTAGCTGGCTGATGGCCAATGCCTGATTTGAGGCTGCAGCAAGAAAAAGAAAGAAAAGAAAAAAAGAAAAAAAAAGAAAAGAAAAGAAACACTTCCTCTGCAGGTGCAGAAGGCGTGTGTGTGTGTGTGTGTGTGTGTGTGTTGTGTGTGTGTGTGTGTGTGTGTGTGTGTGTGTGTGTGTGTTGTGTGTGTGTATGTGTGTGTTGTGGTGTGTTGTGTGTGTGTGTGTGTGTGTGTGTGTGTGTGTGTGTGTGTGTGTGTGTATGTGTGTGTGTGTGTGTGTGTGTGTGTGTATGTGTGTGTGTGTGTGTGTGTGTGTGTGTGTGTGTGTGTGTGTGTGTGTGTGTATGTGTGTGTGTGTGTGTGTGTGTGTGTGTGTGTGTGTGTGTGTGTGTGTGTGTGGTGTGTTGTGTTGTGTGTGTGTGTGTGTGTGTGGTGTGATTTGTGTTGTGTTGTGATGTTGTGTGTTGTGTTGTGTGTTGTATGTGTGTGGGGTGTGTCAGTGTGTTGTTGTGATGTATGTATGTGTTGTAGTGAGAGAGAGAGAGAGAGACAGAGAGAGAGACAGAGAGAGAGAGAGAGACAGAGAGATAGACAGAGAGAGAGACAGAGAGAGAGACAGAGAGAGAAAAGCGAGCTAAGGTGGTACGGCACATGACACAAACATTTGGACTGGCCATGACAGTCTTACAGGGAACAGTAAAAAGAAGGGAGACGAAGAGGCAAACAGAGGAAACGATGGGAAGACAACATCAGAGAGTGGACAGGCCTTGGGTGGAGCGATCTGCTACGGAGGGCAGAGGACTGTAAGAAGTGTAGGAAGCTGGTTGCAAAATCTTCAGTGTGTACATACATGAATCTCCAAGATTCATGGGACAACAGGACAGGTGAAGGTGAGGAAGCACCAGCCAAAAGTTACACCCTTAGAGTATTACACAGCAGAGAAGAGGGAGGGGGGGAAAAGGCAGAAGCCACACAGCACTCACCAACTCCAGTGCATGCAGCTCCTCGGTCAGTTTGGTCACTCGGTCATTGCACTGCTTCCTCACATTGTCCACCTGTCCCAACACACACGAATGCATGCATGCATGCCCACACACATGCCCGCACACACATACACACACACGCATGCATGCACACAACACATACACACATGCACACACACACACATATATATATATATATACACACATATAACACACACACACACACACACACACACGCACACATGCATGCACACACACACGCATGCAACACACACACACACACACACACACACACACGCACACATGCATGCACACACACACACACACACACACACACACACACACACACACACACACACACACACACACGCATACACACACGCACACCACTGTATTATATCACCTTGATTGCTCCACTGTTGCTTTTCATATTCTGTGTTCATATGGGTCTTATGGCCAGCAAAAACTGAATAAAACTGATTGATTGCTTGACACACATACAACTCATGTCCTAACAACGGATGACAAAATTAAAAAAACTACATGCACACAGGAACTGAATGTAACAAAAAAAAGCACATGAAAGCTGATTACATTATCCTCAAAATAAAAGAAAAAAAAAAGAAGATAAAAAGAAACCATACTCACAAATAGATTCATTCACTTAATATCTTTTTTATTTTTATCTTAAAGTTTGCTTACTTCAGCCATGAAGGATACAACCTAATACTCTTTCCTCAGTTTCATAACTTTTTTCCAATAACATTCTGATCTTTTCCTTCTAAAAGGACAGAGGAAAGAGAAGAGAAGAGGACACAGACAGAGAGACAGACAGACAGACAGACAGACAGACAGACAGCTGACTGTGTCACCTCTTGGCGTGTGCGGGCCCCTGCCTCATCGATAATTTTGGACAGACTTTCCTGCAGCTGGGACACCTCTTCTTCCTTGTGCTTCATCTGGATTTCGGCCTGAAGAAAACACACCACAAAGAAATACTTTCCTGATTAATTAATTCAATCAATCAATCAATGAATTAATCAATCAATCAACCAACCAATCAGTCCATCAATCAATCAATCAACTTGCAACTACTATCATCATCATTGTTATCCTCCTCCTCCTCCTCCTCCTCATCACTATCATCACTATCTGCTGTCAGTCACCTGGTCTTTTTCCAGCACAGAGGTCTCAGCCAGGGTGATGGCCTCCCTGACCTGCTGTATGGCTTCGTTTCTCCCGATGCTCCGTGTCTGAACTGTAGACACACACACACACACACACACACACACACACACACACACACACACACACACACACACACACACACACACACAAACACACACACACACACACACACATGCACACAGCCATAGACACACACACACAGTTTAAATACGACATTATTGGTTTCACCACAAAATAAACACACACACACAAAAATTGACATGTACACTTTGCAATGACCATTTTAAAAACTTTGTGACCCTGTAATCCACATTATTATAGTACAATTTTGATGCTTCAATCTCGCTCTCTTTTATAACATTTCTTCTGCTTTAAAATAATTAACAGAAATCCTTCAAGACATGTACTTGTTACACTATTTTGAATTTTTTCCCCCATTGTAAGGTATACCATTAATTGTGACACTCCACCACAAAATGAGTCGCTTAGCACTTAACCCACTTTTCCGCTAGGAGCCATTTTATGCAGGTGGGGGTCAGGTTGTTGATTATGAGATTTTGATTGATTATAAAACTATAGCCATTATTCTACCTTATAATAGTGAAATATCAAGGCATAACTTTGTTTCGTTTTCCTTTTAAATGTGTTTTTAAATTATCCAAGCCCTCACTCCGACCATCCACTATGATGCTAAACTAGTCTGTTTCTCATTTTGTCACGACCTGCAGTGTATCATTTCTTTATATTGAATAGCCTTTTTTCTTTTTTTTTCTTTCTTTTTTTATTGCAGAGTAACACCAAGTCAATAACTAAAAATTGACCTCTGGTGCTATGCAACTCGTTATGTTGTGGAGCATCACAATTATTATCATCATCATCATCATCATCATCATCATCATCATCATCATCATCATCATCACAATCCCCATCCTCCTCCTCCTCCTCCTCCTCCTCATCATCATCACTATACTTACAGGCGACGGTTGAGTTCTGTCAGTCTTGCTTCTGCCAGTGACGCATCTCGTCTGCTCTCCTCCGCCTCTCGATTGGCACTGACCACCCTGAAGATCAGAATTTTATAATGGTATAACATCACTGAAGTCAAAATGTGGCTGTCTGAATGGTAGGATGGAGTGAGGTGAGGGAATGGTCGCATAGATACGCCAAACTCTCACCACTGGTGAATCTCAGAGATCTAGCCCAGGAATGAAAAAAAGACCCAATAATGATAATAATAATAATAATACATGGAATTTATATAGGGCTATATCTTGCAAAAAAAAAAAAAAATCAAAGTGCTTGCATTCGACCTATACAAGACACAAGCAATCAGTAACAATGAATAAATTTAGCAAATTTGAATGTACACACACACACACAAGCATGCGCACACCCACACGCACACACATGCATGCGCCAGCACACTTTTAAAGGTTATACACAATATAATCTTTTATTTTTGTTTGTTTCTTGGTGGAACTCTGAACTCTCAACAATTTTGAACAATTTTATTGTAGAAGGCCACCAGACCCATTACAATTTCACACACTCACTACCCCCCCCCCCCCCCTCCCCCCCCCCTCCCCCAGCTTACAGTAATTTTGTTCTCAATCTTTTCCAAGAATGATCCTGAAAACACTTCAAGCACAACGATTATAACATTCACTGTGTATTAGCACGATACTGGTGGTATTAGTTTCTTGGTGGCAGAGACACAGACAGCAGGAGGGAACAGAAAATAAAGCCAGGTGACTGACCGTTGTCTGAGGTCCTCCATGATGCGTTGCACCTCCCCCATCCTGCTGTCTGCCACCCCCTCCTTGAAGATCACCTCCGCCCTCTCCTCGTCCTGACACACACACACAGCACGCACACCATCAACACAATGACAACAACACAGGGACAGGATAGCCTAGCGGTCAGAACATTGTGCTTGCAATTTAACGACCCGGGTTCGATTCCCATTTTTCTCCTGGAGTTAACATCAGTGCCGACTCCACTCTCCCCAAAGTCCTTCAGATGAGAGTATAAACGCACGCAGAACATCTTGCGCACATGTTAAACCCTGTTCCACTTTTCATAGGAGTAGGCCATTGTGTGCCGGTGGGAACAGATGACATTTACAAAACTGCATACAAACGGGGACTGGATGTGTGTGTGTGTGCACCTGTGTGTGTGTGCCTATATGAGTGTGGGTGCCTGTGTGCATGTTTGTATCAATCATCAATTTTCAGTCAAAACAAAACTACTGGCAACAGGCAATCACCTTCCCCAACCGCCACTAGGGGCCCTCCCCATTCTTCCCCCCACCCCCACTCTCTCCCCCACCATCCCCTCCCCTCTACCCCCCTCTCTCCCCCTACCCCCCTCTCTCTCTCTCTCTCTCCTCCCTCCCTCCTCCCCCTACACCCCTACCTCCTCCCCCTACACTCCCCCCCTCCCCTAACCCCCTTCTCTCTGCCCCCTCTCTCCCCTCCCCCCCACCCCCCTCTCTCCTCCCACCCCCCTCTCCCTCCCTCCTCCCACCCCCCTCTCCCCTGCCCCTCCCTCTCTCCCCCCTCCCTCTCTCCTGCCCCTCCCCCCATCCCCCTTTCCTCCCCCATCCCCCTTCCCTCCCCCCATCCCCCTTCCCTCCCCCCATCCCCCTTCTCTCCCCCTACCCCTCCCCCACCCCCCTCCCCTGCCCCTCCCTCCTCCCCCACCCCTCCCTCCTCCCCCACCCCTCCCTCCTCCCCCACCCCCTACCCCCTCCTCTCCCCCCACCCCCTACCCTCTCCCCCCATCCCCTCTCCCCCCACCCCCTCTCCCCCCCACCCCCCGTCCCCCCCCCCTTCCCACCCCCCTTCCCTCCCCCCTCTCCTCCGCCCTCCCCCCCACTCCTCCACCCTCCCCTCACACCCCCCCCTCCCCTCTCCCCCCCCCGTCCCCCCCCCCCCCGTCCCCCCACCCCCCGTCCCCCCCTTCCCACCCCCCTTCCCTCCCCCCTCTCCTCCGCCCTCCCCCCCACTCCTCCACCCTCCCCTCACACCCCCCCTCCCCCCCCCCCCCTCCTCCGCCCTCCCCCCCCACTCCTCCACCCTCCCCTCCCACCCCCCCTCCCACCCCCCCTCCTCTCCCCTTTCTCCCCACTCCCTCCCACCCCCCTCCCTCCCTCCCCTTCCCCTCCCCCCCCTCCTCTCCCCCCACCCCCCTCTCCTCCTCCCGTCCCCGCCCCCCTCTCTCTCTCCTCCCCCCCCTCTCCCTCTCCTCCCCCCACCCCCCTCCCTCCCCCCTCCCTCCCCCCTCCCTCCCCCCACCCCTCTCCCTCCCCCCTCCCTCCCCCCCACCCTTTCTCCCTACCCCCCTTGGGCCCTACCCCTCCCCTCCTCCTCCCTCTCCCACCCCCTCCCTAGCAGAACATGGGAAGATAGACAACACATCACTCCAAAGTTCGGAGCTTTAGAAGTTAGGGGCAGATCCCCCTACAGATCTGCAGTTCCTAACTCACAGTTTAAATTTGTCCCTTCACATTTTTACAACTTCTCATTAAATCAATAAGTTCAAATTCCAAAGGTGTCTTTTACTATATCTTCACAAAATGAAAAACACCTATGTCTACAATCATTTACTTTCGCCCTGTACTTCTTTCACACAGGTCAACAGTAAGTCTACAATTTCATATAAAAACTACTGCTTCATTTCCATCGGATGAAACCTTTGATCTGAATAACAAAGTAACTGCAAACAATTAAAAGGGATGGAACTCTTTAAAAGGATATGTACCCTGTGAAGGGAAGTAATATTGATATCAAGTAGCACACACACACACTTTCTGAATGATATGGAACACTATTTATCAGAAATTGCTTAACACTGCATATTCAACTGTCATCTCATGGCAAAATGTTAACCAGTTATGTTAAACTTTTACTTTATGCCGATGATACCATTTTATTCTCCACAACAAAGAAGGGTTACAAGATGCATTAGACATTTTGGATACTTATTGTTCTCATCGGAAACTTGTTGTAAATCTAGTGAAAGCCAAAATCATGACATTCGGCCTCAATACATCTCGTAATAATCATGTAAAATAACAGAAAAGCGTAGTAATTATGTAAAATAGCAGAAAAGCCCTTGAAGTTCTGACAGTTTTAAATATTTAGGAATCAACTTCAGTGGCAGTGGAAGTTTTGCAAAATGCAAGACAAATGCTTATGATAAAGCTACTTAAGTCATGTTTAATTGATAAGGACTGCATGGCAAAAAGAACTACAGAACTACGTACACATATAATCATTGTATGTGTGCTATTGTATTGATGTGAAATTATGGGCATATGAAAATGTAATGCATGAAAAATACTTATGATAAAGGTGCTACAGTCATGTTTAGCTTGATAAGGACTGCACAGCAAATAGAACTACATACACATGTGGCACTTGATTTATTCCATAAAATTGTTGTGCTTGTTTTGTTGTATGGATGTCAAATTTGGGGATATGAAAATATAGCAATAATTTCATAAGTTGCAGTCAAAGGTTTTAAAATATAGTTTTCCTTTAACCCTCTTGCATTCAGATTCTCTGCACACAAACTGCCCCTAGATTTCACATTCCATCACGAAATCAGGTCAGGCACACATGCTTGCTAGCCTTTCCTCCTTTTAAGTACATACCAGCAGCTACAATTACTTCCAGATTCTCAGCAGGGCTTCTAATTCTAGCCTGATAGAGCTTTGACAAGTGCCATGTGGAAGCAATTAGTGATGGTCACAGCCTGATGGAAATCTATTGTGTGTAAATCCCAGCAAATCAGGATTCAGAGGGGGCAATTATTCAATCCCCGAAAATCTGGGTTCAGACTAAGAGGGTTAGTATATGGAGAAACTGGCAGATATCCCTTGTCGAGTTTGGTCTCTGTTGGAATGGTGCGCTTCTGGATGCAGCTACTCCACTTCCAGTATGAAAAGCTGCCATCAAGTGTTAACCAAATGATGGTAGATTTACTTGACAAATACTTGATTCAATCAGCATGGCTAAATATGATTAAAAAATATCTTAGTACAAAGCGGATTTGACTTTGTGGGAGAGACAGTTATGTTCAAGTATTAATTTTCTTCAAGATTTTAAAAGTTCACATATCAAAGTTAAAAATTCATATACCAAAGCCTTCTTAATAGAAAATTTTGTTAATGAATGGAGAAGTGAGCCGTGGGATAATAGAAGACGCCTTTATTATAGAAATTTGAAGATCGATTTTGGTAAGGAAAAATATTTAACTTGTCTACCAGATGTATATGTTTACGCTTTCATAAAAAAAATTCGTTGTAGTTTTCACAAGCTTCCAATTGAGGATGGACATTTCCATAACATACCACAGGAATAAAGAATGTGTTCAAAATACAATATACATGTTTTAGGGGTGAATTTTATTTTATGATGGATTGTCCCCACTTTATAAATCTACAAAATATTAATCCTCAGCATTTTCTTCAACCCTTGTCCAGTTATATAAATTTTGAAGGCTGATGAAATGTAAATCCTGAAAAGTTCTCCTGTCTCTCAAAATTCATAAGATGTGCAGGTATTTCTTGAAAATTCATTTGTTGTCATTCACATGTGTACATTGTGTATTTTAAAGAAATTGATATAGTTTGAAACATGTTTTGAGGTTTTAATGCTATTTGTTTGTCATTTTGTGATGAACTCATTTTGTGGTGACGCCATTGGAGGATGCGATTTCTGTCTTTTTTGCCTAGTGGTTATAAACATACACTTTGTTTTGTTTGAAATAAGAGACATATGATTCAGTTCTGTCTATTCAATAAGTTTATCAATATCTGCCTGCATATCACTCACAAGCTGGTTTGGACCACTGCTGTTATATTGAATTGATGTATCATCAACAAATATTTGATATAAACAATGAATATGCAGAGGTAGGTTGTTATTATAAGAGATAGAAAAAAGTAGTGGTCCTAGTATTGATCCTTGTGGTAATCCATATTTCACGGGTAATATGGTGGATCTCCTAGGCCCAATTTCAACAAGCTGATGATGATTACTGAGAAATGGGTGTAAAATCTTAATGCTTGGTTGGAAATCTTACGCAGACCTGCCTACCCCAGCAAATGAAAAATAGTATTTGGACAGACCAAAAATAGTATTTTGATAGCAAAAATAGTATTCCCAATCTTTCTTGGTTTCGATGTATTCTAAACATTATTTATTTGACGGTTCCAAGCAGGCTTTGATTCATTGGCAGCACTATGCTTTCATTATATATGAAGTGTTTGTTTTCAGAAAACTTGGTATTTCAGAGAGAAGAGAGAGAGAGAGAGAGAGAGAGAGAGAGAGAGAGAGAGAGAGAGAGAGAGAGAGAGAGAGAGAGAGAGAGAGAGAGAGAGAGAGAGACAGACAGACAGACAGACAGACAGACAGACAGACAGACAGACAGACAGACAGAGACAGACAGACAGACAGACAGACAGAGACAGACAGACAGACAGACAGACAGACAGACAGACACAGAGTGAGATAGAGAGGGGAGAGAGAGAAGGGGGGGGGGAGGGAAAGAGGGAGAGAGAGCAAGTGTGTGTGTGTGTGTGTGTGTGTGTGTGTGTGTGTGTGTGTGTGTGTGTGTGTGTGTGTGTGTGTGTGTGTTTGTGTGTGTGACTCTGTGTGTGTGTGTGTGTGTGGTGTGTGTGTGTGTGTGTGTGTGAGAGAGAGAGAGAGAGAGAGAGAGAGAGAGAGAGAGAGAGAGAGAGAGAGAGAGAGAGAGAGAGAGAGAGAGAGAGAGAGTCTGTGACAGAGAGAGAGGAGAGGGAGGGAGAGAGAGAGAGAGAGAGAGAGAGAGAGAGAGAGAGAGAGAGAGAGAGGGGGGAGAGAGATGAAGAGAGGTAAGGAGAGAGAGAGAGAGAGAGAGAGAGAGAGAGAGAGAGAGAGAAGAGAGAGAGAGAGAAAGAGAGAAGAGAGAGAGAGAGAGAGAGAGAGAGAGGTGTGGTGTGTGTGTGTGTGTGTGTGTGTGTGTGTGTGTGTGTGTGTGTGGTGTGTGTGTATGTGTGTGTGTGTGTGTGCGTGTGTGTGTGTGTGTGTGTGTGTGAGAGAGAGAGAGAGAGAGAGAGAGAGAGAGAGAGAGAGAGAGAGAGAGAGAGAGAGAGAGAGAGAGAGAAGAGAGAACGATCTCGGGTAACGCAGACAAGGGAAGTAATCGCGGACAACGAAAGTAATAGGTATGGAAGAGTTACGTCCCTTGAACCCTTTGCAGTGGTTTCTTTTTTTTTTCTTTTTTTTTTTTCTGGTGGTTTTGTAAAAAATCGTATTTTTATCAGAAAAATCGTTTTTTTTCGTATTTAGGGTTACAAAAACGAAAAAATCCGATAAAATTTACGGGTAGGCAGGTCTGCTTAGGAATTTAAATTTTTGAATGAAAAGAGAAATTTTTAACAAAAACTGCAAAAGAACGTTGCCCCCAAACTGTATTTAGAGTTTTTGACACATTCTACGTGCTTGATAAAACTTTTTTAAAAAGGGGGAATATTACCTCCCATTCAAAGAGTGAGATTCCTTTTTATTATTTGAAGTCGCTGAGAAAATTTCCCAAAAAAAGTCTGCATGTAATGGAAATAAAGCATCAGTTCTTACGCAAAATTGTAGACTGTCTGTTTTAAAAAATCTGAAAGAGGGGGGTTTTTTGGGCCAAAAGGGTTTAAAAAAAAGCTTTTATTTTTCAAATTATGAAGAGAAATAGAAAAGGACAAACCTTTTTAAAATTTTGGAATTGTTAAATCTAAAATTTTATGTTTTAAAAAAATTTGATGAATAAATTAAGCTTTTGTTAGGAAAAGCAGATCGTAGTGGGGGTCTTTTTCCCCAACTTCTAAGGGGGCCCAAACTTTGGAGTGGGTGTTTTTGTCTATCTTCCCATGTTTTTTTGCAAGGGGGGGGGAAAGAGGGGGGGGAGGAAAGGGAGCAGAAAGAACCCAAATTGGGGGGGGGGGGGGGGAGGGAAAAGGGGGGGGGGGGGAAAGGGGAGTAGGGGGGGGGGGGGGGGAGGGGGGGGGGGAGGAGGGGGGGAGGGTAATAGGGGGGGGAGGGGTAGTAGGGGGGGGGGGGTGGGGGGGGGGGGGG
>CM060326.1:386736-389236 GCA_030674155.1 Stramonita haemastoma | reverse complement strand
AAATAATAAAGGATTAATATGGTGAAGTTGATCATAATGATGGAGAGTGAGACAGTGGAGTAAAATGAAAATAGGGAAAGGCAGACAACAATGTTTATGGGGGGGTTGTTTGTTTTGGGAGGGTTGTTTGAGGGCTGTTTTTGTTTGTTTGTTTGTTCTTTGGCTAGAGCTCAGATATATTCACCATTGGTGAAATTTTTGCATAGGCCACCATTTTCGCCTACCATGAAGGTAGCCATATTACGACTTCAGGGATATATGCAGGCTGGGTATGTTTGTGTTTCCATAACCCACTAAAACAATGACAAGAATTGGAGGATCTCTGACGTGCATATTTGATCTTCTGCATGTGTATACACACAAAAGGATTTTAGACACGGGTAGGTCTGCACATGAAGTTGACCTGGGAGATCGTAAAAAATTCTCATCCTTAATCCACCAGACACCTCCAAGATTCAAACTCACCACCTCATGGACCCACGGGATTGTATTCATGGACCCACGGGATTGTATTCAAAGGGTTTTAACCACATAGCTATAGCATCCATCATAATTATAGCATTGACATTGTATTGTAATAGTCTAAGGGAGGCAATGTAGGCAAAGCATTACAAGTTGTACACAAGCGAACAGATCTCTACTAGCTGCTGAAAGTGTCACTTGCATGCTGTGAAGGTGAGCAGAGTAGAACAATCAAATAGGGAAAGAGAAGACTGACAATGGTTGTAGAAAGAATAGAATAGTTATAGAGTGTAGATAGAATAAGCACTCCTGCGCTTTTTTTCTTCTTCTTTTTTACACACAGTCCCCATGTGTATGCTGGCTTATGGTACATGGGTATTTAAAAATTGAAGTGTGCGCAATATGATGTTGCTGTGTAAAAAGAGTGGTGGAGAAGCCAGCAGACAGGTAGTTAGTTACCTGCAGTGCCAGACGTAGCTGATGCTGCAGGTTGGCTGCAGAGGGTGATGAGGCAGGGGATCCTGTTGAGGCGCTAGAACCCAGCCCTCCCCCGCCTAGCTGTTGGTCCACCACCTCCTTCAGCTCCTGTCGTAATCTGCATACATGTACGTACATGCATCACAAACAATAGTGCACCACTTGATTTTTTTAAAACACATACATGTATTTTATATTATATATACACAAGACACCCAAATACACGTGCGCGTGCAAAAACACACAGACACACAAAGACACACACACACACACACACACACATCACTTACACACACACAACCTCAATATTTTTTTAAATTTTATTTAATTGTTCTGTGTAGATTTAGTGAATTAACCTCCTTTCCCAGTTCAAAAACTCCTCCTCCTACACCCACCCCCCTTCCCACATACACACACATTCACACACACTTTTTTTTTTTTTTTTAAATGTCTAATATTACATTTTGTGAAAAGATGTAAAATGAATCGAACACACAACCTCACACACACACACACACACACACACACACACATATCACAAAAACACAGACAGACACAGACAGACACAGACAAAGACAGACACACACAGACACACACAAAATAATAACTTTTCATTTAACAAACTGTACACAAAAATTTACCTTTCATTTTCTGACAGAATATCTTCTAGCTGTTGGCGAAAATCCAAAACCTGGGACTGAAAAATGAAAACATAAAATATTATAAATAAGCAAAAACAAAAAAACCCTGGTCAAATCAACAAAGAAAATTTCAGAAAATGATGTAACACTATGGTCAATGACATTTTGCTTTCTTGATGCCACAGATTTCTCTGAATGAAATTCAGACTGCTTTACCTGGACTAGAGGTGGTGCTTTGTCATAGTATTGAATATGGTACTGCTCCTCTCTCTCTCTCTTTCTCTCTTTTTTTTGTGTTTTTTTGGTAGCCTCTGCATGCATGCATTTGTTTGCCAGGTCATAACGAAATGACTACTGCAGATTTTTCACTGGCAACTATGTTGTTACCATGAGTTCTTTTGTATGTCTGAGTGATACAAACACTATATTATAAGTAATAATGATGCAAAGTATTCACTATTTGTGAAGCACATTCCTCTGTAGAGATCTATGCTCTTTGGGCAATACCATCATAAAAAACATACATGTATAAAAAAGCAAACAAGCAAACACATACACACGCATGCACGCACGCACACATGCATACACACACACACTCGCTAGCACACATGAATACACACACACACTCACACACACACACACACACACACACACACACACACACACACACACACACACACACACACACACACGTAAAGCGTTTTTAATTCTGCTTGTAAGCTTCGAGAGGAGTGATTCTGAATGCAGTATCTGACCTTGCAGCTGTTGTTCTCTGTCTCCAACTGTTGCAGAATGGCATCGTACTCTTGCATCAGTGGTGACAAATACCTGTCACACAATACACCAATTTCACTGATTCAAACAGTCTTCTCCTGCTTAAAATGTCTTTTAAGCCTTTTTCATGGTCCACATATGTTCAT